>VZQC01015259.1:459282-474960 GCA_009823505.1 Rhizomys pruinosus | reverse complement strand
TACATTCCTCATCTGGGTGTGTTACTACACCCATATATCAGGTGTACTGGAAGGCAGCAAATTTTGAGTGGGGCCTTTTTTTTGGAATAGGAAAGGGCGTCTCAACTGGCCCCAGCGTAAGTGCAGGCTGTTGGCCCCTAGGGCCTTATGATCCAGCAGACCCAATGGTTGCTTGAGTTATCAGTGGCAAATAAGATGTTGATGGAGTCTGTGGCAGTGCTCCTATAGGGAATCACATGGAGCCTTGGGATTTTGGAGTAAGGCTCTATCTCTGCATCTGCAACACACGGTCTATTCTCCTTTTGAGAGACGCTCTTAGCCTGCTATTGGGACTTAGTGGAAACAACAGTTTGACAATGAGGCCACAAATCACCATGTGACCTCAAGCTGCCCATCATGAGCTGGGTGATTTATCTGACCCACCAGACATAGATGTTAGGACGTGCCGACAGCAACGTCCATTATAAATGGAAGTGGTACTAATAGTGGGACCAGGGCCACGGGCAGGACCCTGAGGGCAACAAAGCAAATAATGCAAAAGTTACCTATATCAAGTATGCATCTGGCGGATGGGTTTCCCACTCCTGTTTCAAGTACGCCCGGCGTAGTTGCCTTAATGCATGCGAATCTGCCCGGATTCGCATGGGATTTGCTCCTATGGAATCATTGACTGACAGGAGAAGAGAAGACTAGGTACGCTATTTACTGACTTGAGTTGACTTGTCCGCTATGCGTTCGGGGTAACCCCCACGAGGTGGACAAGCTGCAGCATTACAGGCATTCTGAAACAATCCTAAAGGATACTGGTGAAGGAACGTCTTCACAGTGGGCAGAACATCGGGCAGTGCAGGTGCACATGGTTGTGCGCCCCATTTTGCCTGGAAGGAGAAATGGCCCGAGGTTCGATTCTTATTGATTCAGGGACTGTAGCCAATGGTTTGGTGGATGGTCAGGGATTGGAAGGAGCATGGACTGGAAAATTGGTGAGGAAGACATTTGGGGAAGAATAAGTATGTGGATAGAGCTCTCTGATGGTCAAAGGATGTGAAGATACTTGTGTCTCATGTAACTGCTCATCAAAAGGCGATCTCAGCAGAGGATGAGTTTACTAATCAAGTAGATCAGATGACATGTTCTGTGGATAGTCAGCCTCTTTCTCCAAGTATCCCTGTTGTTGCTCAATGGGCCCATAAACAAAGTGGTCATGGTGGCAGAGATTGAGGTTATGCATGGGCTTGACAGCATGACTTCCACTCACCAAGGCTGACTGGCTAGAGCTGCTGCCGAGTGCCAGATATGCCAACAGCAGAGACCAACATTGAGCCCCGAATGGTGCTATTCCCCGGGTTGAACAGCCAGCAACCTGTGGCAGGTTGACTACATTGGACCGCTCTTCATGAGGGGCAGCGTTTTTGTCCTTACCGGAATAGTACTTATTCTGGTTATGGTATGCCTTTACTACATCATATGCTTCTGCCAAACTACCATCCAGGATGGTACTTTACAAGAATGCCTTATCCACCAGTCACGGTATTCCTCAACAGACATTGCTTCGATTCAAGAACTCCATTCACAGCCCAAAGGAGTACACACATGGAGCCATGGTCATTGGTATCCACTGCGTCTTACCATGTTTCCCCACCCAACCAGAAGCCAGTCTGAGCTTGATAGAAAGATGGAATGGCCTCTTGAAGATCAGTTACAGCGCCAATTAGGTAGCCAATCACCCTGGAGGGCTGGGGCAAGGTTCTCCAGCAGGCAGTAGTATGCTTTGAATCAGCGCCCACTATATGGTACTGTTTCTCCCTATAGCCAGAATTCATGGGTCCAGAACCAAGGGTGGAAGTGGGAGTGATTCCACTCACTATCACCCCTAGTAACCCATAGGAAAAATTTTCTTCCTGTACCCACGACCTTGCATTCTGCTGGTCTGATGTTTTGGCTCCAAAAGGGGGAGTTCTTTTGCCAGGAGATTACAGCAAATCTTCATTGAACTGGAAGCAAAACTTCCCCCTGGCCACTTTTTGCTTCTACTGCCTTAAGCAACAGGCTAAGGAAGAATAACAGTAGTAGGAGAGTGATTGATCCAGACTACCAAGAGGAAATTGGACTTTTTCTCCACAATGGGGGAAGGAAGATTATTCTGGAAGCAGGGTGATTCTGGTGTACCCATGTCCTTGATTAAGGTCAAGTGGAAACTCCACACAACCCAACAGACAGGACAAACAAATGGCCCAGACCCTTCAGGGATTAAGGTATGGGTCACTCCTCCAGGAGAAAGGCCAAGACCTGGCAGAGGTGCTTGCTGATGGTGGAGGAAATACAAATGGTAGTAGAGAAGCAGTCATAAATATCAGCTGAGGCCACAGGACCAGTTGCAGAAACATGGATTATAATAGATATTAACTTTTGTCCTATTTGGTTAATTAATATTAAGCAGATATTTGTGTTGTTCCTTTTGAATGTCAACTGGAATGTGTTAAGTGTTGTCATATTTAGGTTATTAGATACTGGTGGTTTTGAATGAGTGTCCCCCATAGGCTGTAAGTATTCAGGAACATTTGTCTCCAGTTGTTGGCACTGTTTTTGGAGGTCTTAGAAGGTGTGGCGTCTAGAGGAAGTATGTCATGGGCAGGTTAGTGAGTTTAACAAGCCTTGTGGTCTCCAGTTTGCTCTCTCTCTGCTTCCTGTGCATTGTGAGATGTGACCCTCGGTTTGTTGCTCCAGTCTCCAGCTGCCCTGCCTCCTGCCACAATGGACTCTATTCCTGGAACCATCAATTGTAAGCTAAAATAAACTCTTCCTTCATAAGTTCCTTTAGTCATGGTGCTTTATCCACAGCAACCGAAAAGTGACTAATACAGATACTGAAGGAATAAGTGTTCCTCAAGGACATTACCACCTACTCTAGATATAATGCTTTGCTATTGCACTGAGACACTTATCATGTTGTGAATTATGACTTGCCATTGGTTTGCAATTGCATTTAAGCATAACATAAAGGAGGGTTATTTATTGGATGTCAAGTTGGCAAGGGGTGGACTTTGTGATGGTTAATCCTGGGTTGTCAACTTGACTGGACTAAGGAACAAATAAGAGAAAAAGGATCTTCGGATTGGACACCTCAACCCAGATGGCCCACCCCAAATGTGGGTGTTACCTTCTGGCGTCAGGCAGTATAAGGCACATGGCAGAGGAGCTGGTCCCTTTTTTCCTGCGCTTGCCTCTCTCTCACTGGTGAGTTTGTTTTGCTGCTGTGGATCAACACTTGGATCCCAGCGTGTACTGGAGAACCGGCAGATCTCCTGAATCCACTGGGCCTTCAGCACCAGATTTGGGACTACTGAGGACATCCAGCCTTTGGATGAGCATAGTTCCCTGGATTCTCAGCCTCTCCAGTGCAGCACAGTACTGTTGGACTACTTGAGCTCTGTCACAGTGAGCAAAATCAATAAATTGTATATAGCTATATATTCGTTCCTGTTGCTTCTGTTTCTTTAGAAGACCCTGACTAATACCAATCTTGTCATTCTCTTTTACCTGGAGGATGATTTAACTAAGAAATTAAGTTTGCTTCCCAAATTAACAACATACAGTCATCAAAAACAGCTTGGGTAAATTTAATGAAATTTACACCTGTTCCTGCCTTATAGGTTGTGTTATTACAACTGCCTTTTTGAGGACTCATGGGTCAAAAATGAAAACCTAAAATAAAAAAGGGGGGATACAGTTATATAAACCTTATTGTCAAAAATTTTCAATTTAAATCTTAAAACTAACTATGGGAAAAGATTTGTGTTCCCACACAGGTCAAAACATCACCCAACTTAATTGGTGAGAAAGAAATATACAGCCTTGCATTGTGTAGGTGTACCAGACAAATACCAGCAGAGAAGTTGCACTTCTAAACATTAAAAGGATGAAAAGCCTCCGACTGCTACACGCATCAACCATCTCTGTGGATCCTATTTGTTGTAACACTGTTTATAGTGAGTTCCTAATGAACTTACCTTCTATGTGCTGCAAAAGTTTTAATAGGAGAGACTTTCTTACTCCTTTCATAGAACAAAGAAAAAATATGATGGTAATGAAGTCATTCTCTAATCTGTAAATTAGAGCCAACTGTTTAGAGGTAACTCTTATAACATGGTAAAACTTAATTTCTTTAATTGACTATATAGAAAAGGAACTGTGAAAAAAGCGGATATATGTCTATAAGAACCAAATACTAACAAGTCTCTTTAAGCTGTGCATTAAGCAAAATATTTAATACAGGAGAGCTCTGATATCAGCAATGGATTATTCTGCCAAGGAGATGTTGGCCAGGGGATCCAGCCCCCCACACACACCAAAATGGTATAAGGCTTTTTGCCTTAAAAATGGGATAACTGCAAGAAGAAAGGTGGTAAGGCCCTGCTGTCGAAGACCTGATGTCAGCATGGGAAAGATGTTTTGAGACCACGACTGCAAGTGTACAGTTGGTCTGGAATACCAGAGCGTGTACTGAAGGCCACTAAACCAATATAAAGCAAAATATTGGTCTCCTAGATCAAGCAACAAGGGGACTCCTCCTAGTCATCAGCTACACCTCACTGCCTGGAAAATACTGTGCAGCAGTGGCAGTCATATGTCTGTATATCCAAATTCTAAATTGGCTATTAGCTCTCTCCTTGGAGGAATAAGTCTGCTGAGCCACAAGCTTACATCCTCTAGTGGTTAGGAGAGTTGTAAGCCACAGTAAAGCCTTGTCTTTTTTACAGAAAAAAAAAAACGTTATTCATGGATTATAGCATACATCCAAACATTCTGGTCTATACCAAAGTAACCTACCATAATAATTAGTAATGTTTAAATACATTATATCTATTGCTTGTGTTCATTCGTAGGATGAAAGGTTATTCCTGGACAAAACTGTCAGCCCATGAAAGGAAACAGCAGAACTATCAAGTCCAAAATGACATCTCCCCGAACGTAGACTGTTTTGCTTCTTGTCCACCTGTGCCCTTTTCTAAGGCCCAGGACAATCTGCAGTAGAGGGGGTGTGGTAGAATGTAAGGGCTGAGATTGGAGGTGAATGGTGTGAGAAAACTACAGCCAATATGACTAGACATTATTTGATCAACTTGATTGGGCATAAAAGCCCTTCCAGCTGGATGGGGGAGCCTTGGGCTGTGTGGGTTTGGGCACAACTACTTGCAAATTTGGTTTACATGAAGGATGCTTATACCATAAACTATTACTTATTGTTAAAATGAAAAAGAAAGAAAGTATATATATAAAAAAATAAAGCACAGAATACAGACTACACCCAGCCAAAGCAGGTGCTGTGAATTCCCTTAGTAGGCAGAGAACTAAAAATGGCTGCAAACTAGAGAAATGACACAGTCAGCTCCCTGAAATTCAACTCTCCTTTTCAGAATGCAGGACTAGATACAGTTTCCAAAACTCACACATGCAGTCAAAGGCATCTAGGTCTGCGAGATCCTCGGTTTTACTGCTGCCCCATCTATAAAAAGCCAGTTCGAACAGACTTGAACTACATTGCTGCTGTGGACCTCAGGACAGTCCAGGCTCCTGAGCACTGGGTGCTCCGTGGGGTAGCCCTTCTCTGCGATGTCAAATAATGGGAAATGTTATTTTAACCTTTATTTTTCTGTGAGTAGATATGCAGAAATCAGATTGTGAGTATATTCCTTGGGTGTTTAGATATGTTTTACCTGCTTCATCATTAGTGATCACCCTCTGCTAGAAAAACTAGGTAATGACTCAAAAGGTATAATTAATGACTTCCTAAAATCTTGAAAGACTGTATGCTCTCATTATACTCTGAAGATTAATTCAATGGAATTTCCTTGAAGGAATTGTTCTCTTGTTTGGTAGCAGGCAGGCTCTACTGACAATAGTGTCTATTTTTGTCTCTATTCCAATTTGCATTTAGGTCAGATCAGGAGACTTAGTTTATTAAAAGTTCTTTTTAAAAAATGAAAGGAAATACAAGATGGATTAAGACTGTGAGCAGACAACTCAGGTAAACATAAGAATAAACTTGTAGATCAATGCTCAACCCCACTTATAATTAGTAAGAAGATACTGACTGATATTTAATGAAGCTAATCTATCACACAGAGTAGTGCCTGTGAGGCTGACACTTTCAAAAATGGTTAGAAAAATGTAAATTGACCCAGTATTGCTGTCAAATAATTTAAACAGAGAAAGATTCATAAAAGTTCACATGCTTTTATTTTTATTTCCTCTATACCAAGGTAAAAAAAAACTGAATGAAACTCATTTATAAAGCTGTAGTTAATAATAGAAATAAATGGACCTTTCCTAAATATTCAGTAGTTAAGCTATGCTAAATGAATTTGGAGGGTATTAGACAAGTATGAAACATATATTAAAGATTGCATTATAAGAAAATGGCAGCTGGGCATGGTGGCGCAAACCTTTAATCCTAGCACTTGGGAGGCAGAGGCAGGCAGATCTTTGTGAGTTCAAGACCAGCCTGGTCTACAGAGTGAGTTCCAGGACAGCTAGGGCTACAGGGAGACCCCGTCTCGAAAAAACAAACAAACAAACAAACAAACAAACAAAAAAACCAAAAAATAAAAAGAAAAGAAAAGAAAAAGAAAATGGCAAATGTATACTATTAAATGGAAGATTAAGATTTTCAAAAATATTGATTTCTCTATGATCATTACTGTAAACTGAGTTTGAATGTGGGCAAAAATTAGATAATAATGTGGAAAAATAAAGCAGGTGTTGTGAGATGATGAAGGTAGCAGATTTAAAAATACAGTGGTCAGATGGTTGGCTGTGGTGGCATAAGCCAATAATCCCAGCACTTGGGGGGCGGAGGCAGGCAGATCTCTGTGAGTTCAAGGCCAGCCTGGTCTATATAGTAAGCTCCAGGCCAGCTGGGACTAAAGGGAGACCCTGTCTCAAAAAGACAAAAAAAAAAAAAAACCAAAAACAAAAACAAAAACAAAAAAAACCATAAAAATATAGTGGTCAGAAGAGAAATAAAAGAAGGGTTTTCCTATACCTTAGATGATGTAGGAACTTCAAAGGTGGCTTGATTAATTAGGAACTGTGTTCTCTTAGGAACTTTTAATTTACTTTTATTTTAAATTCTGGTTCTAAACTACCTACTGCTTCATCTATTATGAATTTTATTAAATTAGAGTTGTGGTTTAGCTCTAGGTCTGATTAACTGCATTTTCTTCAATAATAATGGATTTTCTATGTGTGTATAAGGTGTGTTGGATGGGAGGGACCACCAGGGGAGAGTTTCTGTCTGACTCCCCCCCCCACTAGGCCCACGTCTGTAACCAGCACCATTATTTTATGATAATTATGCTTGAGCACTTTGTGTGATTCCAACTGATGTTTGATGATATTGTCTCCATTTGAAAGGCTTCTTTTGGAATTGATTAATATATCAGTTGAGTTTTGAGAAATGTGATTAACTTCATTTTAAAGAAGAAATTATAAAAAATTGAAATGTGATAGAAATTAATAAAAATTTATAGTAAATACATGAATGGAATTGTTTTTTGTTGTGCTGACAGGGTATAATTGTTATCAAGTATCCAGAAAAAAATGATTTCAAAATTGGATTTTATCACATTTGAAAATTTGTAATTTATATAATTTTTATGACACACATCTGTTGTTGCAACTCCTGGAGACTCAGAGTGGAGCCCAACAGTATGGAAGCCATTAGGGAATACAAGAAGTACATAGAACACCAAATAGACAAGAATGGACTTGACACAGCCTCTCAAGTTGGATGGGCCATGAAATTCCTTTATTTTTTATTGTTTATAAATTTTAATTGAGATTTCATATATTTCATACCGAATATTTTAATCATTTTTATATTCAGTCCCCATGGGGACTGTCCCATAGCCACCCCCACTGGAATTTATATGTTCTGTCATTTGTGTTAAGGCCTATTGTGTCACGTTAGTGTCCCCAGATGTCCCTCAATACAACTTTATCAACTGATGTCTAGTCAGCTGATCCAGAGTCCCTCCCTTTAAGAAAATCAGCTTTTCCTCACCCAGCAGTAACCAGCTGCCAATAATTCTTCAACTGAGGTTGGGGTCTGCTGCCCATTTCTACAGTCCTGCGCTGGGTTTTTGTCTGCTTGAGTTTGCTTAGGTTTTGTGTATGCTGTCACCATTGCTGTAGGTTCATATGAACAGAGTTCCAGGAGTCTGTAAAACTCTATTTCTATATGGTCACGCACCTCCTTCCTGGATATTACAATATTTCTGTCCCCTTTTCTGCAATGGTCCCTGAGCCTTGGGTGGGTGGAGTTTAATATATAGGAGTCTTGTTCATGGACCTACAGTGTAGATTTTGTCTCTATGATTCACCATTTGTGCCTTTTGTGTTCCCAGTCCTCGAGCACTTCATTGATGAGAATTGAGAGATGTATTGGTGTTCTCTTTACCTTTCGTTCTATATTCCATAGAACTTAGATATAGAGGTTGTGTCATAGATGTGACACTTAGGCTTGAGCAATTTACAGAAAATCTCTGTGTCCGACCAGTTGTGGAACTCTGTAATAATCTGTTACAAAAGAAGCTTCCTTGATGAGTGGTGACTGTCTGTAAATCTAAGGGCCCATATTTTGCATGTAGTAAGAAATTGCATTTATTTAGGGATTTGATGGCCTTGGAGTCTTATCTAAGATCTATACCTCTCCATTCATGTGTATTTGGTTATATTTACAGTACCACACATGAATTTCCTGCCATTGAGTGGGTTTTAAGACCAATCAGGTAGCCATTGATTATCCCCCAAGATAAAAGTGTCACTATTGCACCAGTGTGATTTGCTGTTCCAGTCAGTTTTGTGGTTATTAGGCCTTAAAGCTGGGGTTGGACCCTTGGCCAGACTTCTCCCTTAGCAGCTTACATAGTGACCTCCAAAGCTGTGAGAGCTAGCCTTCGGGGGGGGGGTGGCTCCCAGGTCAGATAATTTCATAGAAGCACACATGTGTTTGCATCAAATCTGGTCCCCATTCTCTTCCCTCCAATTCATCCCCTCTCCCTGCACCATTTTTCTCCTCAGACTTCATCTGCTCTGTTTGCTTTTTTAATTTAATTTTATTTTATTTTATTTCTGTATGTGTATAAATGTACTGTCTGCATGCCGGTCTGTGCACCCGTGTCGTGCAATGCCGCGGAGGTCAGAAGAGGGTCTCGGATTCCCCTGGAGCTGGAGTTCTCCTGGAATTGGAGTTTCAGACGGTTCTCGGCCGCCATGTGGGTGCTGGGGATCGAACCCGGGTCCTCTGCAAGAGCGGTCGGCGCTCTTAACCGCTAGGCCATCTCTCCAGCCCTGCTTTTTTTTTTTTTTTTTTAAGCCATCAAGTCCACTTAGTGCTGCCTGTGTTTACATAGGTGTGGCACCATCTCCTGGAGCATGGGGAGCCTCTAAGGGACAGCATTGGTGGGGACTCCTCTCCCAGGAGTCATTGCCAATAATTCCTCAAACATTGTGGGGCTTTGTGAGTTCCTACACCCTGCAGGCTGGGGTTTGTGTGGTTTGATCTTTTGCAGATCTTGTGTGCGTGCGCTGAAATATTCACGATGGGTTCTTGTGTGCAGTAGTGCAGCCATGTTCAGCAAATACTGTTAAGCTTCAAAGGTCTGTCTCCTCTGGCCTTCTCTCTTATTCCACCCCCTCTTCTGCAGTCCCTGAGTTTGAGGGAAAGGGTGTGATACAGACTTCCCACTCAACACTGAGCACTGCACAGTCTCTTATTCTCTGTGCATCCTGATGGGTTGCAGATCCTTGTATTATTATTCTCCATCTACTGCAGAAAACAACTTCTATGATGAGAGTTGAGAGATGTCCTACTCTATGGGTATAAAGATAAGAACCTAGGGGGCAATTTAATACTATTACATTCAACAGAATAACATATTAGTTTTTCACCCATGACCTAGCCAGCCACAAGTTTTTGTCCCAGTTAACTGTATCAGGCATGAGTTCTGTCTTGTGGAATGGACTTTAAACTAATCAAAGAGTGGTTGGCAGCCAGGTGTGATGGCGCACGCCTTTAATCCTAGCACTCAGGAGGCAGAGACAGGTGGATCTTTGTGAGTTCAAGGCCAGCCCGGTCTACAGAGTGAGTTCCAGGACAGCTGGGGCTACAGGGAGACCGTCTCAAAAAGACCACAAAAAATGTGGTTGGCTACTACAATAACATTTGTAGCACTCTTTCACCAGTGGGAATGCCTTCTGGGCTGATTGTTATTGTAATTTGCATGGCTTACAGTTCTGTTAGATCTGAATAATTTTGTTATGGTGATAGTATGATTAGAGACTTCTAGCAGTACAAAGGCTACCTAGTAGAGATGATGCTTTCTATGGGTCAAGTATGTGGTATCTTTGGTAACAGAATCTTAGCACTAAATTCTGAAACTTAACCAAGAGCACTGGCAACAGTTTGTAACGTTTGGGGGGGGTCCTGTGTGAGCCCATTTTCCAACAACTCTAAAAGAGGTAGCCAGTATCTGACACTGGGGTTTGTGTGTGTGTGTGTGTGTGTGTGTGTGTGTGTGTGTAAGCTTCTATAATAGTGGGTTTTTATATGGCATTTCCAAAGGTCTTTAGTGTTAGTTATCCCTCCTTAAAGTACCTCCTCCCATCTCCACACCTATTTCCATTGTGGAAGCACCAGTTTTGGAGTCTCACCAGTACTGAATATTTAATCCTCTTTGCCCATATCCTCACCAGCACATTGGTTTTATTATCTTAGCCATCCTGACTGGTGTAAAGATTAAATCTCTAAGTAATTTTAATTTGGGTTTCCCAGATGGCTAAAGATGCTGAATATTAAAAAAATTTCTCAGCTATTTGTATTTTTTCTTTTGAGAATTCTGTTTAGTTCTATGACCCATTTGGCTGAATCTGCTGAGAACCTGGGATGGGGTGAAAACCATGGGAAGGAACCTGCACTACTGGGCTATGATTGTATGGTGTGTGGTCTGTTTCATCTGGTCTACTACTGATTTACTAAATGTGAGTTTGTTTCACATTTCCTGTCAGGCCCTCTGCTCCTCTGGTGATACAACAGTAAAAAAAAATTATCCCTGTGTCTAATCTCAAAGAATTTACCCAAGAGCCATGGATGTATAAAATAAACAATTATTTAGTCATGTGTGTATATATATATATATATATATATATATATATATATATATATAATATTAGGTTGTTGGCATGGCATAAGTAGGATTATAGAAAATTATATTGAGATTGAGTTAAGGCTATGAAGGAAAATACTGAATGCCATGGAGGAGAACAACAGGCCCAGCAGCGTTCCAGTTCTATCACAAATGAAGACGTAGGGCACACCACCATGTCCATATATTACTCTTTTATGTTTCTGGATTGAACCTGGGGTCTTAGGCATGCTAGACATGTGCTCCACCACAGAGTTATATCCCATCACTAAACATTTATTTTTAATGAAGTGTATAGAGTAGAACCTCATTGAAGTGATCCTGTGAGTAGGGCCACCTGCTGTGTATTCTTGCCTGTCTGGTGTATCCTTGCCTCCGCTCCTAAGCAACTAGGGTCCTTTTGGAGATGAGTCAAAAGGCCAATGCTTGTTTAATAAAGAACTGTCTGCAATATTACCAAGGCAGGGCATACCATGTTGTAGAACCTTAACCTCTCCAAGGTTTCTTTTTTTAGGGAATGTAGGTCAACAGTGAACTGACTGTGCATTAGTGAGGCCATGTTCCTGAGCCATAGTCCAGGGATTCCTAAGGAACCCTGGATGCTCTTTGCCGCAAATACCTAATTTGATTGGGCCATAAGGAAAGATAGTCCTGCTGAGTGCGTGGGGACTGGCCTCTTGCTCCCTAAAGGGACAGTGTGAGTCTGGGGACACAGGGAAGAATGAAAGAAACATCTGGCTTGGCATGGAGGGCTGCAGAAGGGTGCTTTCCCACTGACTTGTCAACTGTGTGTTGATGGGTATAGATGTGGAGTGGTGGCTGATGGAAATTGTGTTTCTAAATAATTGAGATGGGGAATTTTAAATGCTGTTTGCAATGGAAAAATCTCATGGTAAAGAGCTCAGTGTCAAGAGATGCGATTAGACAACCAAACATTTTACATGCAAGCAGTTTAAAATTTTAGTCTAGACAAAATATACAGTGTCAGTCCCATTTGTGCTGGATAGCTTTAGTGTCACCCTGACACACCTGGGTTGAGGAAGCCTCAATTGGGAAATTGCCTCCATTGGACTGGCCTGTGGCCATGTCTATGGAGTTATTTTCTTGATAGTTGAGTGATGCAGGAGGGCCCAGCCCATTGTGGACAGTGCCACCCCTGAGCATGTGGTCCTGTACTGTATGAGAAAGCAGGCTGAGCATGGGCCAGGGGAACAAGCCAGTAGGCACCACTCCTCCATGGCCTGTGTTTCAGCTCCTGCTTCCAGGTTCCTCCTCTGAATTCCTAGCTCCATAAGTGATGAACTATGACGCAGGAGATGTAAGACAAATAAATCCTGTCTCCCCCAAGTTGGTGTTAGTCAGAGTGTTTTGTCACAGAAACTGGAAGGAAACTAGAACACCATCAATATATGTTGGAAGTGTCAGTAGTTTGTAAAACTAGATATGAGTATACAGGGACAGTGCATATAGTGACAATGTAGTGTTTTAAGTTTTCGTATCATAAAACATTTAGTCATAATTATAGATAGATGTAATATGATAATATATGATATATTATATATAACATATATGATAATATACATGAGCAATTTTCTAAAGAAAACGCTGCCCTCCCCTCCCCCCAATCCACAATGGACTTCTTTTTCTAAAATGGTCTTGATGAGGTGCGTAATTGCTTTTACAGCTTAAATATTTTTCTCTTGCAAGTATTAGGCGTGAAATAAAGTATACATTGTACAACTGCTTACTGTTAATTACTAGTCACTGCCAGCCCATCAAAATAATGCCTCTTAAGGGTAAACAAATGGTGTGCTTATATTCACAATATGGTCCTCCAGCTTGGGGGAATGGTTTGGAAAATCAATAAACAAATAAGTGGGTATTGAAAACATGAGAGAATCTGGCCACCTTCTTGAGGTTTATGCATTTTGTTCTATTGCCTGGTATGGACTGTGTCCAACAGGCACTTATCGACTTATAAACAAATCCAAAGGAGGACAGTAGATATTCAAAGTCAGTTTTAGAATCAGATACATGATTTGGCCTGAGGAACTGATTCCATAAACTTGTCTTCAGTTGTCTCTCATGGTGAGACTTGCTTTCTGTTGCACTTAAACTCAGCTTTGGTGACAGAAAAGTAGGAGTTGCTTGTAATCTGTACCTGGGAGGCTTTTCTAATTCTAGACTTCAGCCTTAAAAGCCCTGAATCTAAGTAGCTAAGTGGACAGTAATGGAAATAGAGAGACAAGGCGAGCAAGAGAGAACTGACAGTGGGGAAGGAGCATCCTGCGTGGAGACCGTGGAACATGAAGCTTCTTCTCCTCAGATACCGTTAGAGTTTCCTTCTTAAACACATAACCATATCCGGGGGGATAGAGACACTGAGGCTGACTTCATAATTCCTCAAATGAGCCTCTAAAATTGACTTTCAGAGTCTGAAAAATGTGGTTTAGTGATAGAATTCCTGAGTAGTAAGTGCAGCAACAACATAAAAATGGGACTGAGAAGAGGAGCTTTCTGTTTAAAAAAATTTAATTTTATTTTTTATGTGTACGAGTGTATTTCCTGCATGCATGTAAGTGCACCCATGTCATGCAATGCCGATGGAGGTCAGAAGAGAGTGCATCCAATCCCATAGAATTGGATCTGCAGATGGTTGTTAGCTACCATGTGGGTGCTGGGAACTGAACCCAGGTCCTCTGTATAAGAGTAGAGTGCTTTTAACCACTGAGCCACCTCTCAAGTCCTAGAAGGATCTTTCTTACATTCTTGGAATTCAGTGTTTTCTAATGTCTACAGTATTATGACCTACTATTTTGATTTCAATGTCTCAGAAAAAAATCTGAAGTCTTATGAAAGTAATCATGCCTTCTTTAGAATCATCCAAAATGTACTTTGCGTGTCTGGTTAATGAGTATGCCACCCCTGTCTTTGGTTCTTCTCTGATTTAGGGCTCCACTTAGTTTCCCAGGGCTCTAGATTTATAGGCATGCTTAATTGTTTCCAAGTTTGAGTTTATGTTGGTTGGTTACAGAACCAAGCAGCTTGTCCTCTCTTTAATTTGCATGCCAAATGGAATTTTTCATGGGGCAATACATCACTGTGACTTTCTGTGTATCTTGTGGGGAGAGGTAAGACATCTGCATAGCATGGTACTTTGCCTAGTCTTTAGCAATGTTTTACAAATACTGTAATACCTTTCTTCATTTATTTCTCTGCTTAGGCTAATATGCACAGTCTTTATATCAAATGTAATCCTGAGCAGACTTACCTAGAAAGCCAATTAAGTTTCACCTAACACTTTGTTTAGGAATCAGTTTTTTTTTTAAATTTTTTAATTAATTTTATTTATTTCTGTATGTGTATGAATGTATTGTCTGCATGTAGGTCTGTGCACCCGTGTTGTGCAATGCTGTGGAGGTCAGAAGAGGGTGTCAGATTCCCCTGGAACTGGAGTTCTCCTGGAATTGGAGTTACAGACGGTTCTCGGCCGCCATGTGGGTGCTGGGGATCGAACCCAGGTCCTCTGTAAGAGCTGTCGGCGCTCTTAACCGCTAGACCATCTCTCCAGCACAGGAATCAGTTTTAATAAGGCCACATAGAGTATGCATTCTGAGTAGCTGAGAAGGAAGGATGACTAAGTGTGATGAAAGACACCAAAGAGACAACCCGAAAGTAACGGATTATGAATCAAGCATTGTGCTGGAATGGATATTGGACATGCCTTCTTATGGCCAAGCACAGTTTAATGTTCATTCCCAAGTTTCACTCTGCTCAGTGGAATCAGCTGGGATGTATCTGTCTATAATTTGCTTATGCAAATATTTAAAGCAAATCCCAGGAGACTTACAGAAAAAGAACTTATAAAACATCTTGGTGTTTCATCATTTGAAAAGTATTTGCATGCACCAATGAAACTTTTTGCTTTTTCAGCAAATAGTGAAACTATTTTTAGTATTTCAGGCACATACTAAATTGTTTGTTCATATTTCATATCTGCTGATAGAACATACCACAGAACCAAATATTCATGAGTGACACAAGGGGCTGGAAAAAGATGATAAATATAAGTTGAATTATATTCTTAGAAATGAAAAAAATCTTTATATTTTGCTAATTTGTCTCAGAAGTCAGAAAATTAAGGATTAACAGGGCACAGTAATGTGTGCATCTATTTTTTTCTTTAGCCTGCTTTAGTTTATTTTTATTTACTATTTGTTTTCTTAATCCATTTTCACCATTCTGATAGTCCATCTATACATTTCTGTGGTTAAAAAGTAGAATATATCTTGAGGGCGGGACCCAGGTGCTGGGCCAGAGGGTCCGGAGAGTCTGTCGGCCAGTGCGGCTGCGCCTTTGGGCAGGATACCCAGAAGCCACCTGGGCAAGTAGCTTGGGAGCTGGGGTCTTGAGGGCGGGACCCGGGTGCTGGGCCAGAGGGTCCGGAGAGTCCGGAGGCCAGTGCAGCTGC
>VZQC01015259.1:372301-450628 GCA_009823505.1 Rhizomys pruinosus | reverse complement strand
CCCCCCACTGGATGGTGGGACTGTGGGGGTTTGGGCACAACAGTCTGTAGATTGGTTTTGCATGAAGGATGCTTATACTCATGGATTATCACTTATAGCTAAAAAAATGGAAAAAAAAACCTGAAAGATACAGGACAGTTATGGCAGAATACATGATCTGGGATGGGGTGGGGGTGGGGGGGAAGGGAAAGGGAAATATGCCCGATCTGAATTGGAAAATGATGTACGAAATGCAGAATAAATAAATAAATAAATAAATAAATAAATAAATAAAATAAAAAAACAGATAGTCATGTTTATAATGTATAATTGTTAGGTCAGTCTAATTAGCATCTCCATTTGATTAAGAATTCCTCATTTCTTTGTGTTGGGAACTTTGAACTTCCTGTCTTCTTATTCCTTATAAGACACATAATAAGTTTTCAGGAACTATAGCTACCCTGCTATACTGTGGGTATGTGAACTCATTCCCCCTTCAAGGGAGGAGTCAAGCTTCATTTTCAAAACCTTCTGTGCCTGGGATTGCATTTCTATCTTTGTTAAAGTCACTTTTCTTTAGATGTGTGCTCCTTTCCTAAATTCAGCTCTGTTCTGGTTGTCCGTTTGTATATATTTTGCTAATGCAATTCTGCATTTGTAATTGTAGTTAGACAAAAAAGCAACTCCTTCTGCTTTGGGAGCTTCTTTTCTTCAATAATGCCTTTGATATTTTTAGTCTATAATCTATGAATAATCTTATAAGTATAATTACAAAACTAACTTATAAGACAAATTTTCCATAAAATTAAAGGAAGATTCTTAATTATAGACACACACACACACACACACAGACCAGATTGTTGTCTTTACAAGGATTGCATTCACTGTAAAGATTAACTTGTGAGAAATTTTATCTTTATATTATTTAATTTTATAATCCATAAACATAGAATATTTTCATATAAACATCTTTAATTTCTTCAAATGATGCTTTACATTTCTGCAAAGAAGTTATGTACATGTATTCATAAGTATTTGATATTTTCATACTGTAGTTAATCTAATTAATACATATATCTACATCTAAGTTCTGTCTCTTGCTAGTAGAGAAAAATACTCATTTATGAATTCTCAAAAATAAAAAATTAAAAAGAAAAAAAAGTAGAATATATTATTTGGCATATATTGATATTATATGACGGGAATTCCCTGATAAATTTGGGCTGAATATGGATTGGTGAGATAATTTTTCTAAGATTTAGAAGCATGTGTTTCCAGGGTAACTAACAATCAGAGAGAGACTGTACATGTACCAAACTGAACTATGAGCAGGTCAAAGAAGTTGATACTGGGAGAAGTTTTTATATGCAAAAAAGATCACATAAAGTATCTGAGATAACAGTCCTTGAGTAGAATCATTAATAAGGAAAATGTTTACCTGAAATTAAGTAGACACTTGCTAGGTGTTGGTAAATATATATCATCTGTTGGTCCTTCAATCATGTGTGGCCACAATCCACAGGATGTTCTTCCCTCCTAGAACCAGGCTGGCAGTTTCACAAGGCTGTAAGCCCCAGATCTATTTCCTGCTGGAACGCTAACAGTTCCTAGGCTGAGCTTCTGGCAAGGAGGGGGAGGGAACCATGAAAAGTTACCTGGAGAGGAATGAAAGAAATGGACTCAGAGAAATGGTCCGGGAGATAGACTCAGTTTTATTCATGCCGGCAATGTGTTTATATACTAAAAGCTACTGTGCTCTGGGCAAGGAAGTGGGGGGCAGGAGGAAGGGAAGGACAAGCCACCTTGGCTCCTACCGGGGGGCTGCAGAGCTCCTGTTTGTGCAACCAATAAACTAGAGGTGTGACATTTTGCTCAATACCTTAAGGGAAGGGGCCATCCAGTTCTGAAACTTTGCAGAGATAGGCGAAGCAGGAAACACTGCACTATCCCGACCTCACAGAGCTACAGATAACTCACAGAGACAACTTGAATGCCCATGGAGATATCAGATAACTATCAGAAGTTCTGGGACAAGTCTTACAGTTCTGCATCAAGCCAGGCAAAGTTTCATTCCTACAGCTAGGCAGATGTTTTTGTTGTAAAGTTATGGTGGGCTGGTGTAAGGTTAAGTTTATTTTAAAGTCTTTTTACATAGCTACTCTCAGACAGTTAAGAGTGAGAACCTATATCGTTCATGACCTTGGGCTTTAACAATTTTATTTTTGTTGATATTTTTACAAAAATCTCCATTTTGATTTTGATTTTAATTAACTCTCAGAAAATTATTGCAAACTCTTCTGCTAATGATATGAATGTAAATGATCTAGCTTAGTTTTTAAACACTAAGCTTTTCATTCATAAAATATGAAGTGTCTGTTGGGGGCGGTTGGAGAGCTGGCTCAGTGTTTAAGAGCATTGGCTTCTCTTGTCTGGAGCTTGGTTCCCAGCACCCACTTGGCAAATAACAATCTTTAGTAACTCCATCCAGTGGATCTGATGCCCTCTTCTGGCCTCTGTGGGCATTGCATGTACTTGGTATAGTTGCATACCTAGAGATAAAATACTCATATACCCATGAAATCAAAATAAAGAGCATAAAAAAACTATGAAGAGGTCTGTAGGTAAATGGATAGTGAATGGGGCATCATTTGGCAATTAGACTTAGCAATATGATTTCCTGCCAGCTAATTCATAATTTGAAATAGTACATCTTATAGAAGAAACATTATGTCAGAGGCATTTGTATAGTCTTGTTGCAAGGATATCTAATGAGTGTACTGGAATAGAATGCATGGGTCTCTGTTCTGAGAGGGAACTTTATGGTGAGCCTTGAGATTATGGGATCTTTAGACTCTCAGCAATATCACAGGTGCTTGCAAGTTGTAGACATTTTTTTCTTAACCATCAACTGTAAGTTCTTTTTTTTTACTTCTTTTTTTAAACATAAAATCCAGTTTATTGTAATGAAATTACAAATGAAAAATATCACACAGGTATTTTAATGTAGCCACTGAAACAGACACTCTTACATTTCTTTCAATAAAGATTCTTTATTTGCTTCATTGCTTCTCAGCTGCATCCAGACTCCTAATGGTTTAAGAGGCTAAGTCCTTGAAGGAATGTTCTAGATTTAGACAGACATGTGGATTTGAAGAGGTCTTTTGTTGCTTCCTCCATGAGTGGTCCTCATTTCCTCAGCGTGCCTTCAGCCTGCCGCACTCTGAGAGACAGGCGGAGATACGGAGGAGGGGGAGGGCAGGAATTTGGGATGAGCCCAAGATGGATCAATGAGACCTGGGAGAAATTCCATGAGAGGGAGTAACCATTTATTGGCAGGACTCGGGGGTTGTATACGCCAACATTTCGTGGGCTTTTGAGGTGAGAATGGGGGGTAAGAAGGTTCATGGGAATTTCAGTGTCTAGTGTTGACAGGAACTGCCATTAACTCCAATGGGCTAATGAAACCAAGCTGCGCTCTTAGTGCAGGAATGGATGCTTTTTGCCCAAATCTTCAAAGCATGGCTGCAGGGCTGCAGGGCTGCAGGGCTGCAGGGCTTGGTTTTATCGATTTGGTGAGTGGGGTGTTGGCTAAGTCCCCTGGCCTTGCTGGTAATCAGGGTAAAAAAGCCAGGCCCTCCTTAATGCGCCAGCCAAATGAAATATCAGTCCCACAATCTTTGATGGTCATCTCATTGGATCATACTGTTTCTCCTTCAGAATTTTCCCTGAAAGGGGAAAGTCTTCATAGTATGGAAGAGAGTTGTTCCAGAGAGTGTCTATCGCAGGTTATCTTTGATAATTTAACCATGTCTTAGAAGGAGAACTCTGCATCTCACACATGAAACTATTAGAGAAAGCACAGTTCACATCCTCCTAGTCTAATAGAGCCACCTTAATAATATTCTGCTACAAGTGAAAAGTGCAACAATTCCAAAACTAGGTGGCATCACAGGAAAACAGTGTCAACCTGAAATCTCTTGACCCATTCAGTCACTCTATTTGACCTCATTATTTGTGCTCCCAACCTACTCAATAAAGATGTCATTAACTGTGGGTAATCCTGACATTAAGCATAGGTAGGAAGCTAATCAGCTACTAAGGTTTTATGTGGGAAAAGACATGGAACGTTCTAGATTAGAATACTTGGCTTTCGCTCTCCTATTTAAGCTCTGCTCTGGTAGAACTTCTAGTTTTCCTTGGTCTACTTTTTACTTGCCTAGGTCAAATCACATTGTGGGTTCTCTCACCCATACAGGAAGATATTTATAACTTTAGGCTCTGGGGATTATTGCCTGGTTAACGTCTAAGAAATGCTTATTTTTACTTGGCTTCTTATGATGCCTGGATGGGAGAGGAGAAGGAGTGCATTTGGAGCCTACACAGGCCACAAATCTTCTGGCTTATTGATTTAGACTTTCCAGCCTCTAGAACTAGAGAAATATGAGTTATATTGAATAGGCCACTTAGGCTAAAGTACTTTGGTTTCTTTTTTATTTCAATGTATGTTTTATATGTATGAGTGCTTTGGCTGCATGTATGTAATTGTACCAGGTGTGTGTAATGCATGTTGAGACCAAAAGAGGGCATTGGATCCTCTGGAACTGGAGTTATGGGCAATTGTTAGCCACCATATGGGTTCTGAGAAATGAACCCGAGTCCTAGGCAGTGCTCCTAACTGACCAGCCATCTCTCAAACTCTAGGTACTTTGTTTTAGAAGCTTGCATGGACTAAGACATGTGAATATAGTCTTTCTACTCTTATGTAAGCACTAAGCCCAGTCTTATCTCCATCAATGGTGTTCCTACTTTCATTTGGAAGCAAACCGATGGGCTTGCCTGGGCTTCCTTTTGCCTTTATTGTTTCATAAGTAAATTTCAAAGGAAAGTATGAACTGTGTACAATGTCTTTCAGTGTGGTGTATGCAAATATATTTGCATATATATTAAGTATGTAAAATACTACACTATTCATAGCTGATGTCTGATGCTGATATTCATAGCAGAGGTCATCAAACTTTTTGCACATTAGAATAATAAGGCTGATCACAGACTAGTGGTCATCCTTAGGAAAGGACAAATGTAAGTTGTAAAATAAACCAGAGATAGGGGACTCTGGCCAAAGTTGCTCCCCTACTTAATTATAAAATGGTGGTTAAAAAAAATCTCCCCCTCCCAGTAACTATCAACTGCCTATAGGCCCTCAGCCATGGCTGGGGCTTCTTCCCCACCTGCCCCATCCAAGAACATCTGGGGTTTTGTCTGGATTTTTCATAGTTCTGTGTATGCTAACACAAGCATAGTGGGTTTGTATGTACAAACCATGTTGTGTCCTGACAGCATGGTTTCCCTGTACTTATCTACTACCTGCAGCTCTTACAACCTTTCCTGCCTCTCTTCTGCAGTGATGTTTGGGGTGTGACACCTGGTAGGTTGAGTGATGCCAAGCAATGGACCCATATCCAAGAATATTTTGGGAGAACAAACTGGGCTCAATAGGCCTTTACAAAGAAAAATAATGCATTTCCGTTTTTATCAGAGTCTGTAAACCAATGTTGTAACCCATGGCTGATGCCACAAGCTTACATCCTCTACAGGTTGGGAGATGTTATAAGCTACAGTAAGACCCTGTCATATCTAACAGGGGGTAAAAATGTAATTCATGGATTAACATATCATCCAAACATATGTGTCTATGCCAAAGTAACCTACCATAACTATTAGTGCTGCTTGAATACCTATATATCTGATTGCTTGTTTCCTTATTCAGATGCGGATCGAAGGTTACCCTGAGCACTGCCAGCGCAATTGACGGAAAGCCAGAACTTGGACCCGGACTAATGTCAAGTTCCCAACTAGTCCAGAAGAGTGTGATGTTTTTTCTTCATCACCTGTGCCCCTTCTCTAGCTAGGAAACATCTGCGAGAAGGGGGCGCATGGGTAGAATGTATAAAAGCTGCATTGGGTATGGTGAAACTACAGCATAGTTGGACATCATTTCGATCAAAATTGAATTGAACAAACACTGTCACCCCCCACTGGATGGTAGGACTGTGGGGATTTGGGCAACAACAGTCTGCAGAGTTGGTTTTGCACAAAGGATGATTGTACTCATGGATTGGATTATTCACTTATAGCTAAAAAATGGAAAAAAAAACTGAAAGAAAAGATACAGGACAGTTATGCAGAATACATGATCTGGGTGGGTGGGCGGTGTGGGGGGAAGGGAAAGGGAAATATGCCTGATCTGAATTGGAAAATGATGTACGAAATGCACAAAGCATCAATAAAAATTAAATTAAAAAAAAAGAAAAATAATGATAGAGAACATGAGTTGGGGAGGGTAGTAGGGTGGGGATGGTGCTGAGGCAGGAGATGTGAATATGATCAAAATATATTGTATGAAATTCTCAAAGAATCAATAAAATTGTTCTTAATCCTGATTGTACACCAGAGTATTTGGAGAGCCACAGTGAATCAAAATATTTGGAAAGAGCAGCCAGGACAATTTGTTGTAACACCAAAGACTGAGACATTGATTTAAAGGTTGGATTAGTTGACACTACTGAAAACACTTATGGCGGGGGTGGGGGGTGGGGGTGGGGGGTGGATCAGAGACATCACAAACAAAGCATCAGGCACATTAGAGACATCACAAACAAAGCATAGAGAGGTCTGTGATGTTAGGACAGAGAACAATAAGGCAAGGCACACAGTGAGCTCTGTTCTTTGCTGAGCCAGTATAGACCAATTTTCATACACTCAGGTGCCCTTGCAGAATGTTCGTGGAATGTGGCCACTTCTGCTTGGGGCTTTCCCATACCAGACCTGCATAAGTGTGAGCCCTGGGGCTCAGCTAGTGAGAGGAGTTTGACAACGGTTCTTGAATTCTCTGAATTAGAAAATCTGCATACAGAAAAGTATTGACAAATATTGAACTCATCAGGGAAGATACAATGGAATCATCCTACACACAGTACTTTCTGATGGCACTTGTTTGGACTCCAGATAAACTATTTCTTATTTTTTTTTTATGAACTTGCCTATTGTAAAACATGGCCTAGTTATTTGCTACCTCTCCTTTAAGTAAACCACAAACAGAAGCCTGGAGGATGGGGAGGGAGCATCCATCCTTTCCCCCCTCAGCAAGGAAGAAATATTGACTGGTGCTTTTCTTTCTCTTTTTTTTCATTTTCATTTTTACTGCTTATGGCTTTTTGCTTTTTAAATTTTATTTTTGTTTTTATCTTTAAGTTTTGCTTTCATTTTTTGCTTTTTTGGATTTTTCTTTTTAAAGATTCTTTGATTTATTTATATTTGATGTGTATGAGTGATCTGTCTGCATGGATGTAAGCACACTCCTGTCATGCAACACCCACAGAGGCCAGAAGAGACTGTTGAATCCCCTGGAACTGGAGTTGCGAATGGTGGCTCGCTGTCATGTGAGTGCTGAGAATCACACCTGAGTCCTCTGAAAGAAAAGCCACTGCCCCCAATTGTTTGAGCCATCTCTCCATCCCTGAATTTTTTAAATGTTTTGTTTTTCTCTATTTTATTGTTTCAATTCACTATTATGTCTTATTCTTATCACGTGTAATTCTACCTTGTTTTCCTTCTTTGATGTTTTGTTTACTCATCCTTTAGTCTTAATAATCTATAGCTCCCCCCCCCAATGTATTCTATATGCACCATATTTTCTTTATCCTCTGACTTTATTGGTAGTGTGTGATAGATATTTCCAATTATCTTTGTACCATTTAAGTGCAGGGTTATTTTTAAACTGTTTTTGCTCTTTTCATCCTCTCCTCTGAGTGCTAGTGAACATCGTGATCTGAAGAGAGGCAGATCATTTAAAAGAGCATTGAAAATAATCCTGACAGAGACCAGTCCTAATAAAGATCCAGGTGAAGTAAATTCAAGTAATGTAAAAAGTAAGGCAATATTAAGTTATCAATGATCTGGGTGTGGTGACACATACCTTTAGTTCTGGTGTATATAATGGGTTCTAGGCCAACTGGGGCTACAGAGAGACCCTACCTTTCTTAGAAAAACAAAGAAACAAACAAATGAGAAAACCTAGAATTTAACCAGTGAACCCAAAGAGGCTTCAGACAGATGAATGGAGTGAGAAAATAAGTTCCTAATCAGAGAGGAAAAATTCACCAAGGAAATTGAGATGATAACATGAAACAAATACAAACAGACAGAACCAAATGGAAAAGTTATAAATTAAAAGAAATGAAGTTAAAAGTATTGTGAAAAGTATTACCAATAGTTCATGAGGAAGAAAGAATACCAGGGAAGACAGGGTTGAATAATACTGTATTCAGATATCAAAAGGAAAAGATTTATCATCATGAGTGATCATAACTTTTAACAATTATAAGGTATAACCAGTATGCTAAACCTAAGAATGTATGGAGTAGAAGGAGCTGACATACAAACTAAAGGCAAAGTGAGTATATTGGTAGAAATTATAGAAGAAATGTCCCTAAATTTTGGGAAAGAAGGCAGACCTCAAAGTACAGGAAACATTTAGAATTCCAGGTATGCATCGTCAGAAGAGAACCTCTTTTCTTAATACTAAAGTTAAGTGCAAGGGCACAGAAAAATAAAACAAATAATATTTAAGGCTATGAAAAATCCATACACTTATCTATAAAAGAAACCTCATCAAAATATTTTCACACCTCTCACCTGAAGCATGAAATGAAATCCATGAGAACAACTAACTGACAACCAAGACAAGGAAATGCTACCTTTAAAAATTGATTGAGAAATCAAACCTTCCAAGATAAACCATCCATGATCATAAAGCCAATATTGTAGAAGATATTTAATGGAATACCATGCACAGGTAGGATGAAGGTGGTCAGACCATGTAAGCTGAGAAAAGAAGTGAATAGCCAAACAGATGAAAATTATGAAAAATCAAATGTGTTCACCTGAGTAAATCAAATTAAAACAATCAGTTAAACAAAAAATTATAGCAATTCATACTCAATAATGCTAAACGCAAATAGTCTTAATTACATCAATCAAAAGATACAGATTACCTGATTGGGTTAAAAAACAAGATCTGTTTGTTGTCTGCAAGG
Organism: Rhizomys pruinosus; assembly: GCA_009823505.1. Taxonomy (NCBI): domain Eukaryota; kingdom Metazoa; phylum Chordata; class Mammalia; order Rodentia; family Spalacidae; genus Rhizomys; species Rhizomys pruinosus. Next base: position 441,554 of record VZQC01015259.1, on the reverse strand, counting down.
AACACACCTCCCTTGAAAAGACACATATAGAATAAAAGCAAAAAGATGGAAAATGAGGTAATGACAAAAATCCCAAAGGGAGCAGGGATAGCTTTACTTATGTCTTACAAAAGAGATGTCAAGCTAAAGTTAGAAACAACTGAGGAAAGACTTCATAAGTAGGAAATCCCCCAGTGCTCATGAATTGACAGAATGACTACTGTGAAAAATGCTACACTAATAAACATGTCTATTTATTTATCATACTCCTCATCAAAATTCGAATAATGTTCTGCTCAGAAAAGGAAAACCTAAAGTCCACTTGGAAATTCAAAAGACTATGTATATCTAAAGGTTTCCTGAGCAAAAAGAGTCATGGTGCACATACTGCAATACCCAATTTCAAAATAACCTTACAGAGCCACAGTAACAAAATCCACATGGTACTGGCACAAAAATCATATGTACAGACCAATGAAATAGAATAGAGGCTCCAAAAATAAAACTGTACAGCCACAGCCACCTGCTGTTTATCAAGGATGCAAAAAATAAACATTGAAGAAGAGATACCCTCTTCAGTAGATCATGTAGGTAAAACAGATATCCACATGTAAATAAATAAAACTTGATCCTTATCTCTCATCCTGTACAAAAGTCATCTCAAAATGCATTGTAGACCTTAAAGTAAGACCTGACACTTTGATAGTGCTAGAGATAACCCCCAGGGAAACACTCATAGATACAGGGATAGGAAAGGGCTTCCTGAAAAGAACTCCAAATAGTTCAGGAAATAGTAGCAACAGCTGACAGTGAGATTACCTGGAAAAAAGCTTATGCAAAATGAAGGAAAACAACCTACAGATAGGGAGAAATCTTTGTCAGCCACACATCTGACAAGCATTGATATCCAGAGTATAAAAAACAAAAAAAATACATGACAAAAAATAATCTGATCAGTAAAATGGATACAGAAATTGGACAGTTCTCAAAGGAAGAGATCAAATGTCCCATAAGTATATATAAATATTCATCATCTTTACCTATCTGGGAAATAAAATAAAAAAATAAAAACTGCATTGTGATTATGTCTCAGCCCAGTCAAAATGGCTATCATCAAGAAAATAACAAATGCTAATGAGGATCCTGAGAAAAATGCCCCTATATACTGTTGGAAGATGCAAGTTAGTTCAGCTATTTTGGGAAATCAGTTCCTTAGAAGTAAAAATAGAACTATTTTATGATTCTGCTGTGCCATACCAGGCGGGGCCCAACTCCTCTGCCTCAGATGTCTGGACTAGTTTCCTGACACCAGCTAGCTAAATCCCCTAGCATAGACCCCACTGGCTCCTGATCTGTGTGACACAAACCAGCCCTCCTTCTAACCTGACCAGCCTACCTACTACCCTGTCCCACCATCTACCCAGACCCGTCCACTATGCTACAAGAACCAGAAACAGGCACTAATTTAGTTTCCATACTTGAACAAAAAGCAACCAAGCCACACAAACAATATAAACAGAACCAAAATTAAATGAAACAAAAGCAAAATAGAAGTTACTACTGGACACATAACCAACAAAGAACATCCATATGCCCAAATGGCAGTGCAAAAATGCAAATAAAATGAAAAAACAAGAGAATATGTCTCCAACAAACCCTACAGAAGTGCACTACAATGAGAGCCACCCTGAGGAACCCCAGGATGTGGAATTTAAAAGAACAATCATAAACATGATCAAAGGAATTAAAGAAAATACAGAAAAACCACTCACAGAACTCAAAGAAGAAAGGCATAAACTTGTGATGGAAGCCCAAGGATATACAAATAAACAGTGTAATGAAATATCAAGATCAATTCATGACTTGAAAAGTAAATTCACAAAAGAGATAGAAATAGTGAAGAAAATGCAAATACAAATTAACATGGGATAGAAAAACTCAATAAGCTGGTTCTAAACAACAGCAGAAAGCCTCATAAGTGGAATAAACAAAACAGAAAACAGAATATCAAGACTAGATGACAAAGTTGAGGATCTGGACTCCTCTAGCAAAGACTATGTAAAAGTTTTTTTTTTAATACACAGGAATTGGGTACTCAGGAATGTGGGACAACATGAAAAGATCAAAGACTTATAGGCATACAGAAAGAAGAATCTCATGCCAATGGCATTGAACAGATCTTCAAAAGGATTATAGAAAAAATCTTCCCTGAAGAAAGACTTACCCATAGAAATTCAAGACACACATAGGACACCAAATAGATAGGACCAGAATAGAAATTTCCCACAGCATAGCATAGTAAAAACATTAAATATGCAGAAAAAAGAGAAGGTACTAAAGCCTGCTAGAGAAAAACAAGTTACATCTATAGGAAAACCCAACAGAATTACAGCTGATTTTCAATGCAAACTGTGCAAGCTTCTGTACAGCAAAAGAAATAACCAGGGAAAGAAGAGCAAACCCACTGAGCAAGGGGAAATCTTTACCAGCTACACATCCAGTGGAGGATTCATATCAACAACATACAAAGAACTTAAAAAAATAAAAACAACCAAAATGAATGACCCAGTGAAAAGATGGGCTATAGACCTGAACAGAGACTTCTCAAAAGAAGAAATATAAATGGTTAAGAAACATCCTATCGCAGAGATGCATGCACATCTAAGTTTATTGCAGTTTTCTCCACAATAGCAAAGAGCTGGAAGCAACCCAAGTGTCCCTCAGTTGATGAGTGGACAGAGAAAATGTGGTACATCTACACAATGGAGTTCTATGCAGAGGTAAAGAAAGATGACATCATGAACTTTGCAGGTCCCAGAAAAACAAATGATGAATGGTATCTCTCATTTGTGGATGCTAGCACCAAATCTCTAGTTGAAAGGCAAGCCAAGCAAAGTTAATGTTATCTTTTTATTTATCTGAAGGCAACTGTGCTGTTATAATGTAAATCCCTTAATGGGCTCTAGAATTAACTTACCACTTATTTTCAGACTTTGAAATTGTGGTATATGGGTGGAGAGTAAGTATGCATATTTTAGAGTAATATAAAATTAAAGGGAGAAATGTGAACTCCTAAACATAAAAAGTGCTCAACAGCCTTAGTAATTAGAAAAATACAGACAAAACTACTTTAAGATTCCATATTATCCCAGTCAGACTGGCTAAGATCAAGAGAACCAAAGAAAACAAATGCTGGTGAGGATGTAGAGAAAGGGGAATTCTCATTCACTGCTGGTGGGATTGCAAACTCATGCAATCACTATGGAAAGCAGTGTCGAGAACTCTCAAAAAAAAAAAAAAAAAAACTAAAAATGAATCTACCATATGATCCAGTTATACCACTCCTTAGCATATACCCAAATGACTCATATGTAGAGATATCTACATATCCATGTATGTTGCTGCTCTGTTCATAATAGCTAAGAAATAGAAACAACCTAAATGTCCCTCAACTGACGAATGGGTAATGAAAATGTGGTACATTTACTAAATGCAGTTCTACTCAGCAGTAAGAAAAGATGAAATGATGAAATTTTCAGGTAAATAGATGGACCTAAAGAGTTTTATAATAAACTAACACAAATGCAGAAAAGCCAGAGAGGCTTGTTCTTCCTAATTTGTAGATTGATCATCTATATCTATATCTATATCCATATTCATATCCATATCCATATCTATATCTCCAGATGTTATACCAGGAGGCAGGAAAATGGAAAGGATAGACAGAGGTGTAGGTATTCTTTTGGCAGAGACACTTAAAGAGTCAACAAGCAGCCTCCAAACCTGGAGTCCTGCTGAGATCTTGCCTGCTTGTGATATCTGCCCTGAGCCAAACTGTCTTTGATGCCTTAGGGCAAAGCATTGTCACCTTCCCACTGCACATGGCCTGGAGCACCCCCCCACCGTCCCAACCCCCAATTCTGTATGTCCCATCCCCCAACAAGGTTCTGTATAAAAACCCTGAGTTACAACATTAAACTGAGTTTCCCCCTTGTGGAATTACTCCTGGTCTCTATGAGTCCATCTTTCTTTTTCTCTGGGTCTTACTCCCTATCTCCCTCCCCCTCCCTGCTTATGGCTCAAGCCTGGGGACAGTTAACTGGCTGGCCAGGGAACAGTTCTGAGACTTGCAATACTGCAAAACTTCGAGCCCTGGTCCGGGGGGGGGGGGTTGGGGGCAGAACATCTAGTGGAAGGCAGCACACTCCTTAAAGAAACACCAGACTGTAAACTTCGGATGACGCAGAGGTAAAGGAAAAGAACCCGAAGAGGACGAGATAGTTCGGAACAGATGTTACAGGGGAGTGGGTGAAGGGGGGGAACTTAGGAGAGGGAGGGTTGGTGGGAGGCAGGTGTTATTGTGAGGAGGGTGGGGCTAATTGATGGGGGCACTGGGATTAGTGAGGGATGAGGGAGGTCCCATGGGAGGCAAAAGTGCAGTGATCAATGAGTCTTTTTTTTTGTTGTTGTTCTCTTTGAGACAGGGTCTCCCTGTAGCTCTGGCTGTCCTGGAACTCACTATGTAGACCAGGCTGGCTTTGAACTCACAGAGATCCGCCTGCCTCTGCCTCCCAAGTGCTAGGATTAAAGGCGTGCGCTACCACTCCCAGCTGATCAATGAGTCTTTGTGGGCTAGGGAACCCAGAGAGAAATGTGATGCTCCCATAATCTCATGAGAAATGCACATTCAGCATCTTAACACTGATATATATTGCTATATTTCTATCTCTATATTTCTATCTATCATCTATCTATCTATCTATCTATCTATCTATCTATCTATCTATCTATCATATATCTATCTACCTACCTACCTATCTATTGACCTGGGGGATGTTTGGCAAGGAGCATATGCCAGAGAGAAGAAACCTTCCTTTAAGTGGTAGGTAAAAGTGGCCCAGGAGATGCTCAAAATAAAACAGGCTATTGCCAAAGCTCTCGGTCATCTCCCAGAACTAGAAGATAAGACGAATACTCAAGACAGGACTTACTTCTGATATAGGACTTGTAGCAATGGAGCAGGCCCTGACCTGGAACCCTTCTACCTAAAATTTTGCTCTTATAATCCTACATGATAATATGCAAATTGCTAAAGGAGAAGATCACTCAATGATCCAACCTAGGCCTAAAAGCCTGGTAACTATAATAACCAGCACAACAAGCTACTCTTATTGGTGCAATGGTGACACTGTTATCTAGGGGCAATCAACAGGTACCTAATTGGACTTAGAGCCCTTTCAATGAGAGTGAACTCCTTGGTGGCACTGCAAACTCAGCCAAATACACACACCTGGAGAGGACATTGATCCTAGAAAAAAACCCTAGCTCTGTTGTGTCTCTAGACAAATGACATTTTTTTACCATACGCTGAACATAGACCCTTATATTTACAAACATACCATATCTCAAACTCATCAAGAAAGCTTCTTTTTGGAACAGGTGGGGGCTACTGCAGAGTTCCAAAACTGGTCAAAGTGAATATAAGTCTGAAAGATGCCCAGTTCTAGGTGACACACCTACAATTTAACCTCTGTATCCGAGGCTTATGGAAACTAGTAGAAGGAGGGGTAGAGAGGCAAATAATGCATCCTTCAACTGTCACCAGTGAAGCTTCCATATACAACAGAGTGTGACGGACACAACTTGCCAAATTTTAAAGAATAAGAGACTGAAGAGTGTGTGTCCCTGTATAGGGCTTGCTGCAAAGCAAGGAGCAGACTCTCTAAACTTAATTTTGAGAATACTAGAAAGTTTAATCAGCATTGCCTACAAAGTGATAAAGGAAGCATGCCCTTACATGGTTCCCTGGGTGCCTGAAACCACTTATATATCAGCAGCTCTTATACCAGATCCTCCACCAACATGGTGACAAAATGGCTTTTTATATGTTCCTGGTCCCAACATGGTGCCAACAGCATCCCAGAGTTCCATCACTGGAACACAGGCATGATGCTGGAATCTTGCTGAGGCTCAGCTTTGCCCTTGTCCCCACCCTCTAAATAAACCAGACACCATATTTTTAGTTTGCAGCTTGTCTATTGATAAGTCGACTTCAAAGAAGATGTAATTTATCTCACAGGACTCCTATATTCTCACTCATGGCTCGGAGACCACTGCAGAAGAGGGGGTGGAAAGAGTATAAGAGCTAGTTCATGAACACAGGGGATCAGAGGCCATCAGACCACTGGAAGCTGGTACATGTGAAAGTGTGGCAATGGTGGCATTGAGCACAGGACCCGTGCCAACTCAACTAAATGAGGATCTAGAGGGGAGGAGAGAAATGGATGTTGGGCCAGTACTAGACTGAGAACTATTGGAGACAATGCGGGAGGAGGAGGATGATCTCTAGGTGGGCTGACTAGTGAAGGACATCTGGGTACAGATGCCTGACTGGATAGGACTTAACATGCATGGTGGAATGCATGGGATCTGGTGGGGGTTTGGAATGAATGGATGGGTAAGGATCTAAATTCAATTAAGAACTGTTGTATGTAATTACAAAACCTCAATAAAAAAATTAAAAAAAAAACAACAACAGCCAGTACTCTTATCTGCTGAGTCAGCTTCCAGGACATAGAGATATCTATTGTTTATAACTGCACTATTAACACTAGTAAATTATATAATCAGCCTAGGTATTCATCAATAAATTAATGGAATATATATATTTCATTTAAATAATAACAAAATAGATAAAACTGTAAGTCATAATCATAAGCAAAATAACCAGACACAGAAAGCCAAATAACATGTTTTCTTTCATATTAAAAATCTAGGAATTTTTTTTTTGCGGTTCTCAGCCTCAGCCTTTAATGGCTGCACTATCCCTCCAGCCCGAGAAATCTAGGAACTTTTAAAGAAAGGAATGACAGTAGAAAGGGTTGCATTTAGGAGGTGGGCTGTGACAGCAATTGGAATGAGTAAGGGTGGGTGAATATGATCAAAGTACATCACAGAGATGCCATAACAGAAACCATGATTTTGGACAACTGATGTATACTGAAGTCTCTCATCAGTGGAGCAACTGGAAAACATAATTTTGTGATTATGAACATTAAAATGTTATAGAGCTGGAGGGAATTTATATAGTCAAATCCAGTTTTTTGTCAGCAATGCTAAAAATTTTCTCATGTAAATACTCCGGGAGGCTGGAGAGATAGGTCAGTAGTTAAGAGTATTCACCGTCCTTGCAGAAGTCCCAAGTTCAGTTCCATGCACCCATGTTGAGTGACTCACAGCCACCTCTATCTCCAGCTCCAGGGATCTGACACCCTGTTTTGGCTGCTGCAGGTACCTGCACTCACATGCACATACACACACAGACATACACACATACACAGACACACACACATATACAGACATGCACACATACAGGGACATGCACACACACAGACATACACACATACACAGACATGCACACACGCAGACATACACACATACACAGACATGCACACACACAGACAAACGCACATACACAGGCATGCACACGTACACAGACATGCACACATACACAGACATGCACACACACAGACACACACATACACAGACATGCACACATACACAGACATGCACATACACAGACACACACATACACAGACATGCACACATACACAGACATGCACACACACAGACATGCGCACATACAAAGACATGCACACACACAGACATACACAACAGACACACCTACAGAGACATGCACTCATGCACAGACACACACATACACAGACATGTACACACAGACACACACATACACAGACATGCGCACATACACATACACACACACATACACACACATACACAGACACAGACATGCGCACATACACAGACATGCACACATACACAGACATGCACACATACACAGACATGCACACACACACAGATATACACACATACCTACACACACACACACACACACACACAGAGAATCATAATATAATAAAAACAGACATTTAAAAATAAACTTTTAATGTGTTTGATCATCTCCAAATCTTTATTATCCAATATTTTTTGCTGAATTTTATTAATGTATAAAACCATGAAATTGACCATTTATTTAAAATTGCTATGCTGACACAACCCTGAATTTTTTTTTTTATTTATTTTTTTTATTGATGCTTTGTGCATTTCATACATCATTTTCCAATTCAGTTCAGGCATATCTCCCCTTCCCTTCACCCCCACCCCCACCCCAACCGAGATCATGCATTCTGCCATGACTGTCCTGCATATCTCTCTCAGTTTTTTTTTCCATTTTTTAGCTATAAGTGATAATCCATGAGTACAAGCATCCTTCATGTATAACCAATTTGCAGGCTGTTGTGCCCAAACACCCACAGCCCCACCTTCCAGCGGGGGGTGAGGGGTTGTATGTTCAATCAGGTTAATCAAATGAGGGTCCAGACTACATTGCTGTAGTTTCACCATTCACCCCAATCACAGCCCTTACATTCTACCACGCCCCCTCTTCCGCAGATTATTCCCTGGGCTTAAAAAAGGGGCACAAGTGGATGAGAAGCAGAACAGAATTTTTTTCTTTATCAGAAGTATGGAGTAATGGACTATTTAAGAATCTTTTGTTTTTAACAAGCACTTGAATCTCATGGGCATCTTGTTAAGAACTAAAACTTGTGGGGGCTGGAGAGATAGCCTAGTGGTTAAGAGCACCGACTGCTCTTGCAGAGGACCTGGGTTCAATCCCCAGCACCCACATGGTGGCTGAGAACCGTCTGTAACTCCAATTCCAGGAGAACTACAGTTCCAGGGGAATCTGACACCCTCTTCTGATCTCCGTGGCATTGCACAATTTGGGAGCACAAACCTACATGCAGACAGTACATTCATACACATACAAAAATAAAAAAAAAAGAATTAAAACTTGTAATGGATCTGATATTAATCTTAAGGCCAAGAGTGTTTTGACTCTGTATTTCTAGAGGGCTCCCTAGTTGTCTTTGGACTACTGAGAGAACATAGGTAATATCTCTGCATGGATTATGAAGCTCTGCTGTCAAGTAAGTGCACATTCACGATTGTATCTTCATAGTGAATGCTCTCCTTGGTTAGTATATAAAATATTCTCCTTTATTTCAGTAACATTCCTCCTTCTGATGTTTCTTAGTATATTAATATAGTCACATATAAACTAAGCCTGCTTCATTGCCATGAAGGACCTCCCCTTCCCTTAGAGACTTTTAAAAACAGACATTGATTTTTCTATTAGGACCAAAGCTTTTTACCTCATACCCTCCTGCCTTTCTTGCTCAGGTACTAATAAATCTGTTTTTCTGAAGGACAAGTCAATTTCTCTCTCTCTCTCTCTCTCTCTCTCTCTCTCTCTCTCTCTCTCTCTCTCCTCTCTCATCTCTTTCCCATATGTCCACCATACCTAAAACCTAACATAGGGTATGTTCTAGTTTCCTTTCCTTTACTCTGACAAAACACTGACGAAAACCAACTTAGGGAAGAAAGGGTTTATTTAGCTAACATCTCCTGAGTCACAGTTCCATCACTGAGGGAGCCCAACATAGGAACTCAGGGCAGGAACCTGGAGGCAGGAGCTGAAGCACAGGGCATGGAGAAATGCTGCTTACTGGTTTGCTCCCCTGGCCCATGCCCAGCCTACTTTCTTTTACAATACACAGCAACCTGCCCAGGGTTAGCACCACCCATAGTGGGCTGGGCCCACCCACATTACTTAACAATCAAGACAATACTCCACAGTGTGGCCACAGGCCAGTTCAATGAAGGCAATTCCTTAGTTGAAGCTCCCTTGACCCAGGTGTGTCAAGTTGACACTAAAGCTATCCAGCACAGGGTAGAAACCTTTTTGCCTCTTCTAGCTTAAGGCAGCTGCCAGCGGCCCCAGTCTTGCTTCGTCTTCTCCTCTGTGTACTTGTCTAATTTCCCTCTGTCTGTGTTGTACAAGGACAGTGTGATGGCTTTTCAGGCCCATTGAGATAATTTAAGATGATCTCATTTCAAACTCTAAATCATGTCTACAATGATCCCTTCTCCTTATAAAGAAACATGAATAGCTTCCCGTGATTTAGGATGCAACAGCTTCGGGTGTCCATTACTCAGTGTACTACAATAGTGCCAGTGTTGTCTTACCATAAGCAAAATGTTCTGATAAAACAAAATTCCTCTGAGTCACTGGAGAGTCACAAGGCCACCATGAGGAGGTAGTGTACATTGCTCTTTGATTCTGGGCTGCAGTCATTACTAGCCACACCACAGAGATAATATTCATTATTACAGAGGTCCAGGATTGAGGTAATCATTTTGAGCTTTCTGTTATGATAAAGGTGATGTGAGGACCCTCAGCACTGCGGTTACCTGGGGGCTGGTTAGAATTGCGGAACCCTGGTTTCTTCATGGCACCCATTCAATCGGAATTTGTTTTACCAAGATCTCCCTTGTATTGTATGAACATTCAGTTTTATCCACTTTTCAAGAGTAATTTTTTTACTTAACAATCACTAGTGTTTTACAGTTTAAGTATTGTTAGTACCTATTTTGTCCACAAAGTCCACAACACTGAGAATTTGAGTAACTTGCTCAGAGACACTTAATTGTAGTGGACGGAGTCAGAATCCACACTTTCTTAGAATTCCAGTCTCAGCACATCAGGAGGCTGAGCTTGGAATCTGATCCACAGCTCTCATAAGTCCCAGGTCTTTCTAGTTTACTCTAAGCTTCCCCAAGCTGTTTATTTCCAGCCCTGTGGGGCTCCCAAGAAACAGCATTTCCATATAATGTCCATCCTTGCTAAAATCTTAGGTGAAGTGATCAGTCACTGGCTTGAATGGGGTTAAGGAAACAACTTTTACTTTGCAGAACATTTTTTTTTATTGATGCTTTGTGTATTTCATACATCATTTTCCAATTCAGTTCAGGCATATATCCCCTTCCCTTCCCCCCACCCCACCCCTACCCATCCCATATCATGCATTCTGCCGTTAGTTTTCTGCATCTTTCTCTGATTTTTTGTTTTGTTTTGTTTTCATTTTTTTAACAATAAGTGATAATTTGTGACATTTTTTACAGGTGCCAGTTAGACCCAGAATATAAGTATAACCCTTGTCACTTGTCTTCTCTTCTTCCTTATAGATAAAAATTTTGACAAATGACTAATTCAGTTCAGGTTCCCTTGCATTCATCTTATGAGACTATTAATTCATTCTGAAACTTAGCCTGGAGGCAAACACCTACAGTTGCTTCTTGACTTTCAGGTTGGCTAAAGGTCACAGAACTATGCTGTGCCTTTTGCAACTGTGCTTTGGGTTTGCCGTGTCTCTAGGGATGCTCACTAGCACTAAGAAAAAGAAACATCTGGAGAGATGGCCTAGCGGTTAAGAGCACGGACTGCTCTTGCAGAGGATCCGGGTTCGATCCCCAGCACCCACATGGGGCTGAGAACCTTCTGTAACTCCAATTCCAGGAGAATTCCAGTTCCAGGGGAATCCGACACCCTCTTCTGACCTCCGTGGCATTGCACGACACGGGTGCACAAACTTACATGCAGACAGTACATTCATACTCATACAAAATAAATAAAAAATTAAAAAAAATTAAAAAAAGCATCTGTTCTAAGGCAAAGGATGAGACTCTAGTCCTCTCTTTTAAGAAAAAGGGTGCTCTTCCAGTGTGATGGAGGACAAGAAGACAGCTGTGTAAGTTGCAAACCACCCAGTGAAGCCATTCCCTTTAAGGAAAACAACTTCTGTTTCTTCACTGCACTCCTGTCTCTATCTATCTATCTATCTATCTATCTATCTATCTATCTATCTATCTATCTATCTATCTATCATCTATCTATCTTTAGTATTAACAAATTACTTTAGATCTAAGATGTACAGAATTTCTTTTGTTTGTTTTATTTTGTTTTGAGTCAGGGTCTCCATGTGGCCTCAGCTGGGCTGGAACTCCCTATGTATACTAAAGTGGACTCTATCTTCTGGAGATCTGCCTGCCTCTGCATTCGAATTCTGGGATTAGAACCATGCCCAGCTCTATTTCCATAAGTTTTGTTAAGAGTTTCCCATCATTTATGCAGGGGGATTCATCTTGGACAAAATTAGTGCATGGATTTTAAAAAGTCTTCAGATGATGAGAAAATCCATTTGCCTTTCTGAGTGGATTGCTGCTTAGATTGACCCCAGGCCTTGATGTATTGTGAGCAGAGCCTGCAGCACAGTCACTTGGAACTCTTTACTAGTACTGAGAAGATTCATATTTAAAGGTGGGGAAATGATCTTATGGGAGAAATCACAGTTCCAAGTTTGGCTTAATCCTATATTTGCAAAGATAAAATATGAATTTAATTTAAAAGGAAAAAGAACATTTATTTATATAAAGATAAAAGGAAACAATATTGGTTTTTGCTCTACCATTTATTGCTCAGGCACATTTCGAAGCTAAGTGCTAGCTGTAACCAAGTTCTCTTTCCATTAAACCTCTTCTACTACTTAGGTATTTATTGCTTTCTCCATTTTTGAACTTATAACAATAACAATAAAAATCAGTGTGCCCAGATTTGCATTGTCCTTAAAGATTCAATTTAGATGTGCTGAAATGCCGTCTTACATGGGCTTCGAAGGCCAACATGTGTGGAGTTTATCAGAAGACTTCTGGCGACTTCCTGCTCAGTCAGCTGGGCCTTTCTCAATCTTTCTTCCGTCTCACTCTCTGGGCTCATGGCTCTCTTCATTAGCAGTGCTCTCTTTCCTCAGTTTTCGTTAACACGAACCACATATGATGGTTGAAATTAGCAGATATTGTTTGATATAGTGTTTGATATTGTTAATATAGTGATGAACTTACTAAACGATGCATAATAAAACTATACTGAACATTGCTATCACATTTTTAGTCATATTTCTACTCCACTTATTTTTCTGTTTCCTATTTATTTTCTTGTTCCCCACCCAAACATTTCAACTCTAATTAGTTTTCAGCTATTATTTTTGAAAACACTTTCTCTCTGGTTTCTGACCATTTGCCCACTGTGCACATGCTGGGGTCCTTAATCATATCTCGTGTCTCTCTTAGGCTCTGCTAACTTTTCTTAGTGCTCTTTTCTTCTCTGTTATTCAGATTTCATAACTTCTATTGATCAGCTTTGAAGTTCATCTTCTGTCTTCTTCACGATCCTTTTTCTGTAATGATCTACCATCTACTTAACCATTTCAGATTCTAAAATCTATTTTGACTTAACTTTAAGTTTGCCATTGTTTTCTTCTGTCGATCAAATCTGTGTTTGTGCTCCATTGTGAGATTTACTACATCACCTCCAAGTTCATTTTATTATATCATTTTCAATACCATTTAATAACTTCATTTATATTACTGTTGTGTTGAGGCAGAAGATCATACAGGACAGTACAGCAACGAAGGACTCTTTTGTTTGGACTATGCACACATCCCTCTTTTAACAATGCACTTGGTAACCCAGGTCCCTTAACTGGATGTACTGTGTAAATATCCTCCTCTGAACAATGCACCTAGAATTGTGTTAGTAATCTAGGACCCCCCCACCTTCATAGGGCCCAATGTATACCCTACTTCAAACAAGGGAATGGATTTCTCTTCTCTTGATGACCATCCAACTTAGAAAGTTTCTATTTTTTAATCTTTTATTTTTATTTTATGTGTATCAGTGTTTTGCATGTATGTATATAAATTCACCATATGTATGCAAAGCCAGTGCAGGTCAGAAGAGGGCATCAGATCTCCTGGAACTGGAGTTACAGGTGGTTATCAGTTGCCATATGGGTGTTGGGAATTAAGCCTGATTTCTTTGTAAGAGCAGCCAGTGCTTTTAACTGCTGAGGCATCTCTCCAGCCCTAACAGTTTCTATTTAATTCTACTCTCTACATATCTTCGTACAAGACCAGAAAAGCTGATCCTGTTTAAACTGGTTTTGGGTGCATGCAAAATTAGGCAAAATTTTGTCCTCAAGTAAACATTTTAGGAGAATCCTCTATTTGTCCTCCTATGCTTTTGCATAATTGAGTATGCAGTTGACTAAAGTAAGATGGATTAAGGGAGGCGACATGATCAGTAAAAAAAAAAAAAAATGACTCTATGACCTTCTCTCTAGCAATAATGATAGAGGCCACCCAAACTATACTACTTAGTAAACAGTCTTTTCTTCTTTCAGACCACCATAAAAAAGAAACCCCAAGCAATATCCTTTGGGCTGTAATGCCTTTGTTCTTGTGGCCCACTAGTCTCTTGGAGTATATTCTGACATGTTTCTTTCCTTTAAATAAAGTTTCTTTGTCATTTTGCAATCCATGTGGGCTTTCATTTTATTTTCAAATATGGGGACCAAGAGCCTGGAAAGATCTGGCACAGTCCCAGACCTCTGGTTACACTTTAGTAGACTACCACACAAGGCAATCTTATTTTGAAATAGCACTGTTAAGGAATACTATGAAATGTTGCCCTCTGGAGATGATATAGCTGTTGCACATAACAGCTATGATCGTGTGCACAAGATCTTCACAAGCTTAAGCCATTTAAAATTCCAACATGGACTGGGGAGGGGGTCCCAAATCTCCTCCCCAGCTAAGGAGCCATTGAAAGCTATTGGATTCTGGGGAGGGACAGTCACTTCTCCTTGGAGAGTGTAGCCATTGGTAGGTTGCCTGTGCCCCAGTGGCTGGCCCCAAATCCATGCCTATGCAATCAGCACTAATTGGACTCACTGGGTTGTATTAAAAAAAGGAAGAATAAAAAGACATTAAGTTGGGAGGGAGATGTGTTAGGGAGCTCTAGGGGAAGTTGGAGAAAGGAGAGTGTGGGTAGATATGATCAAGCTACACAAGATACCTTATGGGATTTTCAAAGACTAAATAAAAATATTTTTAATTTGTTACTTTTAATATTTTATTTATAATTGTATTTTATGTGTATGAGTGTATTGCCTGCATGTGTGTAAGTGCACTGTGTCAGTGCAATGCCTGCAGAGGTCAAAAGAGGGCATTGGATTTCCCTGGGACTGGAGTTACAGACAGTTGTTAGTCACACTGTGGGTGCTGGGAATTGAACCTGGGTCCTCTGGAAGAATAGACGGTGTTCTTAACCATTGAGCTATCTCTTCAGTCCCCATAAAAATATTTTTAAAAAGACGTAATTAGTTAAGATGAGGCCATCTTGGGTTCGGTTGAACATTTGATCCACTATGGTTGATGTTCTTATGAAAAGGGAAGATTTGGACACAGACATAAAGAAAGAAGATGAAGCTAGACAGTGAGATGGCAAAATAGGAGGTGTGGAATGTGGGTGATTAACAGCTAACTCCTGGCATCTAAGAATGAGTCACAGGAGAGATATCCCCCTCACGACTCCCCAAGGAACTGACTCCAGTGACATCTTGAGTTAAGACTTTTAGCTCAAGAAATGTGAGCCCACATAATTCTGTTTAAGAGGGCCAGTTTGTGATATGTTAGGCCCAAAAGACTGATATAAATTCCCTTAATGATTTTAATATTATACTTTCAACTTTAGAATCTGAAAGATTCATTTTTATAATTTCTGTCTTTTAATCAATATCATCTATTTCATGAACCATGTATATTAAGTCAAAAGCCTTAGTCTCTCAATTAATTTCTTTTGCCTATTTCTTTTTACTTTTTATTCTCCTGTATTTGTGTTACATCTGTTGTCTTTGGCTATATTCCTTTTGGGGATTATATTTGTTGCGTATTTGTTTATGTTACTTATTTAATAGAGAAGTGGCAGAATCAGTTCCTTGAAGTCTATTTCCCAGGAGTATACAGCCTCCGATGTCCCTTCTTAGTTTATTTTCGGTCTTTTAGCCTCACATGTAGGAGTAGCTCCCAAGTCAGCATAAGCCACTTACTGGCCAAAGAGTTTCCTTTATCTCTCACTAGGTGGACTTCTATTGTTCGGCGGTTCTATGTGTGACTTAGAGCCTGCTCTCATCATTTCTGGATTTTACTCCACATTCAGACAGAAATTATTGCTCAGAAATTTCTTCTCTAGCCATTTCTCAGAGAGATGTGGTTTTTGAACATATGTACAATTCTACAGGCCATTAGGTATGTTTATAGATTTTTAAAAAGACTTTCTAAGAACTGTTCATGGAGCAGAATAGCTATGTTTGCAACCAGCATTTTATTAGATATGATTAAGCCCCTTCATCTGGTAAGGCTTCTGTGACTTTCTGCTATCAGCTCCTATATATGGTTTGATGGGTACTTCAGTTTTACCCCATATCCTAACTTTGGACGTTGGGTGTGACCTCTGGAAGGTTCTTTTTCATTATGTCTTCTGCCAAACCTCTTTGTAAAACTTGCTGCTTTTTTGTTTTACTTGTTACCACTAACAGGAAACTCTCCGTCCCTTTTAATTACTCACCTCCAAGATCTGCATTGCTCTTTTACATTTAGACATGAAGCTCTTCATACTGTGTTTCAAATACAGTCAGTTATTTCAGGGAAAGCTGCGGAGTGCTTTGTCCTTAAGGCTGACATTCTGGACTGCCTCTTTCTTTGGGCAGAAATAGTGACTCATCCTCCTCTAAGAATACTAGAGGGGGATTTGGTAACCCTTATCTTTTCTTGCCTCTCTAAGTGTGGAAACTGTTTTATGTGCACATTTGAGTGGAGGTGCTAGGGCCCTGGTATTCATGATTTGCTGTTTTTGGGATAGGTAAAAGGAGCTGCTTTATCTAATGTCTTATGAGAATAGGCTTTCTGAAATACAAAAGTGGAATGTGAAACTGTTACCTTATATAAGGAATTGGCTGGGCAGGAGGAAGCCCCAGCTAAGAGTTACATTCATGGTGTAGAGATTTTATAGCACAGATCTAGAGGCTGGGATTGGATAGGATCAGCTGGGATTAAAATGCTACAAATTTACTGAGGATTAGATTTTTTATTGAATTTTTTGTTAATTTCATATAACATGCTTTGATCATGTGTAGATCCTCCTCCCATATCTACACACACCCTTTAATATCTCCCACTCAATTTCATGTACTCTCTTATATGCACTAGAGCCTATTGAGTCAAATTTGTATCCCCAAATGCCTTTCTTTGTGATTCTTTCCAATGGACTCAGGTTTACCTCTCCAGCATCACACCCTTGAAGAAAACCAGCTCTCCCCTTCCCAGCAGCTGCTCAGTCACTAATAGTTCTTCATCTAGGGTTTAGGCTTCTGACTCACTTCCCCACTTATCTGCTGGAATTTTATCTGGCTTAAACTTTCTTGGTCTTGTGCATGCTGTTACCATTTCTGTGAGTTCCTTTGAGAACTGCCCATCTATCTAGAAAACGCTGCTTCCCTGTAGTCATCCACCACTTCAGGCTCGTAGATCCACCACTTCAGGCTCATAGATCCACCACTTCAGGCTTGTAGATCCACCACTTCAGGCTTGTAGATCCACCACTTCAGGCTCGTAGATCCACCACTTCGGGTTCACAGATCCACCACTTCAGGCTCGTAGATCCACCACTTCGGGCTCATAGATCCACCACTTCAGGCTCGTAGATCCACCACTTCAGGCTCACAGATCCACCACTTCAGGCTCGTAGATCCACCACTTCAGGCTCACAGATCCACCACTTCAGGCTTGTAGATCCACCACTTCAGGCTCACAGACCCACCACTTCGGGCTCACAGATCCACCACTTCAGGCTCGTAGATCCACCACTTCGGGCTCGTAGATCCACCACTTCAGGCTCATAGATCCACCACTTCAGGCTCGTAGATCCACCACTTCGGGCTCATAGATCCACCACTTCAGGCTCGTAGATCCACCACTTCGGGCTCATAGATCCACCACTTCAGGCTCATAGATCCACCACTTCAGGCTCACAGATCCACCACTTCGGGCTCGTAGATCCACCATTTCGGGCTCGTAGATCCACCACTTCAGGCTCACAGATCCACCACTTCAGGCTCACAGATCCACCACTTCAGGCTTGTAGATCCACCACTTCAGGCTTGTAGATCCACCACTTCAGGCTCGTAGTCTTTCCACTCCACTCTTCCATAATGATCCCTGAACCTTGGTTGGCAGAGCTTCCATACGGGTGTTCTATTCAGGGATAGCAAATCTGCAGGGTCCTGTTCTCTGCATGTTGGCCTGTTGTGGGTCTCTTGGTTGTGACGAAGCTTCTCTGGTAAGAGTGGAGAGATGCATTAGTCATTAGCAGTCAATTTAATACTATGTCTGTTTAGCAGAATAATAACAGCAGGCTCTCCCCTATGGCCTGTGCACTGTCTAGCCACAGGTTCCTAGTCCTGAGATCAGTGCCAGATATAGACTTCATCTTGTCAAGTGGGCCTTCAATTCAATCAGAAAGTGGTCAGTTTTCCCCATAACATTTATGCTACAATTGTACTAGTGGGCATATCTTGATGGGCCAATTTTTACCTGCAGGGTTCACAGCTGTGCAAGGTTGGTGATTATGTCTCTCTTTTAGTAGCATGCATAGCACCTTCCAGCATGATGAAAGCTAGCCTACAGAGATGAGGCCTTGAAGTCAGTACCAGCTCAGTTACATATGTCTCTATTTGCTGTGGATACTTTTATGAGATTTAAATTTTTTGGTTTATTTGTTATTTTATACATATGAGTGTTTTGCCTGCATGTATGTAAGCACATCTATGCCATGAAGTGCCCATGAAGGCCAAAAGAAGGTATTAGATCCTCTGGAAATGGAGTTACAGATAGTTGTTAGCCACTGTGTGGGTCCTGAGAATGGTACCTGGGTAGTTTGTAGAGCAGCCAGTGTTTTTAACTACTGAGCCATTTCTCCAGCCTTGAGATGTATGTTTTTATCAAAAAACTTATACCAATTAATTCATTAAACTGAATGTGCTAGGCCACTCTACAGCCATTACAGAAGTCTTAGATGGCCACTGCATTTTTACTATGTGATTCACTTCAATCTTCTGCCATGCAGCTGGCAATCTTGTATGAGCCTTTTTGTTCCTTCTTTTATCTTTGTCTTTTTGTGTAGGGAAAAAGGAAGCTGCCCATGGCTTCTTTTGTGCTAAATTAGCTGCTTGTTTATACTGAAACCTGGCCCAAGGCAGGATTTGCATTAGCAAACCTGTGATACCTTGAGATCAGAGGCACTCAGGAGTTCTTGGGCTCTGATGCTAGTACTCCTGATGTTATGGAACTTGAAGCATGGGGTCTGAAACCAGGCCCTGAGATATGATGTCACTCTGGGTATAAAAACAGAATGCTAGGATTAAAGGTGTTCCACAACACCTTTAATCCTAGCACTCAGAAGGCAGAAGCAGGCGGTTCTTTGTGAGTTCAAGGCCAGCCTGGTCTACAGAATGAGTTCCAGGACAGCTGGGGCTACAGGGAGACCCTGTCTTGAAAAGACCAAACAAACAAACAAACAAACAAAAAAACCCAACAACAACAAAACACAAAACACAAAACAAAAACAAAAACAAACCAAAAAAACCCCAGAATGCTGTGAATAAAAAGACAAGTTCTGGGGCTGAAGAGATGGCCTAGAGGTTAAGAGCACTGACTGCTCTTGCAGAGGACCTGGGTTTGATCCCCAGCACCCACATGGCTGCTGAGAACCGTCTTTAACTCCAGTTCCAGGGGAATCAAACACTCTCTTCTGACCTCTGTGGCATAGCACGACATGGGTGCACAAACCTACATGCAAACAGTACATTCATACACATAAAAATATATATAAAATTTCTTTTAAAAAAAGGTAAGTTCTTCTTACCATCTGTCAGGGACCACCGGCCATTATTTGCATGTGTAATTTTAACCCATGAGACTTCTGTAGTTGTTACCAGTGGGTTGGATGGTGACCAATCAGGCCACCAACTCAGGAAGCTGGTGTGGGACAGTGGGTTGGACATAGGTCAAGCAGACCACCAACTCGGGAAGCTGGCATGGGGCTGGAAGGAGACTCATCAGGTCACCAGCTGTGATGTGTGGTAAGTGCTGGGTGGGACTTAGACTGTAAAGCACCAATCAAGCGAAAGTCTGGGAATTAGGCTGTAGAATGCCCATCAGGCAGTAGCCTGGCATTAGACTGTAGAGTGCCAAGCAGGCGGCAGTCTGGAGGATGATCCGGGGAGTGCCATTAGGGCATTGCCTGGTGTAGTTGTTAGGTTAGATAAGAGGGCAGTGAGAAGGTTATCATCCTTTGACACTGCAGTTGGTGACTCTCTTGTGGCTTCCCTTTTCCCTGTAATCTGTGTGTGGCGGAGGCCACAAGGATACCACATTTTTGCACACAACTCTTTTATTTGTTCAAATGCCAAGTAATTTAGTTACTATTCCTAGTCTTTTTTTCCAAACAAAAATATCTTACAGAGGATTTACCAAAAAAGTTACCCCTTTCTCTTATGATTAATTCTGAAATTTAGGTATCCAAATTAACAAAAAATTGTCTCATGCTATATTATCTAAAAGGCAGTGAAGAGCCAGGCGTTGTCTCTGGGTGAGGCAGGACATTAATGCTTGCTTCTGAGATGCTGATGGTTTTGTCACAGAGACAGACATGGTTAAAAACCTATGGAAACCTTGTTTCGAGGCTAAAATAGAAATACATGTTGGGCCTTGAGAGTCCACTTCTTCTTTCAGAATTCACATAAAGTTTCAAGAAAGGAAAGTTTGCATAGAGGAAGAGAGGCAGCAACAGTGAGGTCCAAACAATTTTATAAAAACAGTTAAGTAAGAACAGTAACACATTTGTGTTAACTAGGTGCTGGAAGGTCTGCCTCCATAACTTAATGTATTTTAACAAGCACAGATTCATATTTGTTGAGGTCTCTTATTAGTAGGTCATGCTATGAGACTCTGCTCTTGCAAGCTCCATCAATAATTGCTTAATTATTGTCTAGCGTATACCATGTGCACAAGTTGTCAATTAGTTAATGGGACTTTCCTGAGGTTACATGGATGATAGAGGAAGGACTCAGGCTTGTGTATTATGAATATGGCTGCAATACTGTCTCTCATGGTGAGACATTCAGCTCAAGCCCTTTTGAAAGAACCTATACTGAAGAGCAGCTCACTAGGATGAGGAACCCATAGAATGTGAGGAAAGAAAGCTGTGTAGGTCCCTCAGATGGAGTTGGGAAAGGAAGATGCCCCTTAATGAATAGGGAAGAAAATGGAGTGGATATGTGAAAAAGTAAGACTTACTCTTCACTGAAGGTATGTGGACAGTGAGGCAAGCCTTCTCTAGGGGTAAGGAGAGAGTTTGATGGAACAGTCTTGATTCAGACTCAAGGAACCAGTATAATGTCCCCTTTTCTTGCCTGATTTCTGTCTGTACTATGTACAAGCATCAAAGGATGTATGGAGGAAAATTTGAATACAGAACTGTTTCAACTTCTTGCAATTAGAATTGTTTGCAGAATGAAGCTACTTTGCTAAAATCCAGTTCCAGAACTCATCACTCACTGCGTTCCAAGCAGGGCTGAGCAAATGCTGCTCAAAAATACTAATAGATGTTTGAAAGAGAGGTAAAGTCAGAAGGTCTTCCTCAGCAAACATTCTTCCATTTGGATGCATGAGATATGGAGAAAGAGTCATAGAATTAACTTACCACTTACTTAAAGACATGGTAATTAATGTATATGGGTGGAAGGTATATATTCATATTTTAGAGTAATATAAAATTAAAAGGAAAAAAGTGTACTTCTGGACATATATCAGAATTAACATACAGTTTATTCCTGGAAGACATAATTCTGGTTCATATATGATGTGTACATGGGCATACTTTGGAGTGATACAGTTGGGAGGGAACCACAGAGGAGTGGGCCAAGGAACAGACTGATGTCCTTGAATTCTGCCTAGGACAATAAACCTTTGTAGAAAAAAAAACTTTGGAGAGACTGAGAGAGAGATTCAGGACATGTATGGCAGAGTGCATGAACTGGGGTGGAGTGGGAAGAAGGAAAAGGGGAATATATCTAAATTGAACTAAAAATGATGTCTGAAATATACCAAACATCAATAAAAGTATTATAAAAAATAAAGTGATGACATCTGAAATTATCTGGAATCTGACAGTTACTAGAAAATGATGGGCTCCTCTGCCACTACAATAAACAAAACCAGAGCATATTTGAAGGCATCAATTGCTCATTATAAAATAAAGCCATTCTCCAAGACCCAGGATTCACCTCTTCCCCACTCTGTGACATTTGCAAATAAGAACATATAGGTTCTTATTTTCTTTATGGGGTAAAGACACACAGAGGTAACTTTCTTCTAAGTGTGAACAACGGTTCTGTTTCCTTTATTTCACTTCATTATTTATTTAAGGTCTTTATACTTTCATTCATTGCTGTTCTCCCACTGATTGCAATGTTATTCAAGTTAACTTTCATCAATAAATTATCCCAACAATGGATTAAGTATAAATTAGTTGACTTAATTGTGCATCCGTTTTGGCAAATACAGAATGTGATGGTGGGAATTTTATGCTAACATACATAAGCTCTTGGTTTCTCTGATTTTGAAGGTTTTCTGAATAATAATAACTCATGAATTTCAGTAGAGGTTTGAGAAAGGAAAATAAAAAGGACTCCAAACTGCAATCTAGCATAACATACAATAAAGTAGGAAATACACTCAAGATTTCTTTTCTTAATGGAAGTAATTTTGATTGACACTAGCAGATCATTTTTCTGTCTTAATTTGCCCAATCAGAAAGACTGACCACAGTTGCTTAAGGAACTTCATCTCTTTAAAATCTATAACTCTTTTCCCACTCCATACTTCAAAAGGTTTTTATTTTTGGCTCAAATATCTCAAGGCTAAAATAATGCATTTCAAAGGTGTGCTACCTAGGGTGCATGTTTGATTATATTCTTCCCATTTCAATCTTCCCTTTGATTTCTTCCCTTTATTCTTCCCCTCCTCTACTCTGTCTTTCTCCTCCTTCAACAGAGATGTACAGGATTACCTCATACCTTGAGGAGAATGCATACTTCTCTTTTTTATTTTAATGTTTTATTTTTTATATATATTTTGTACAAGAATATCAAATCTAGACCCATGTCCCCCACCCTATCCCCCCACCCCACCAGAGCTCATGTATTCTGCCAAACATGCTTTTTGTCTCTTTCTCAGTCTTTCTCAAAATTATCCATGTGGAAGTTGACTGTTTTGAGCAGAATTTCACTGTTTCAGTCAGTTCTTTGATGCAGTCCTTTCTGTTGTTGTTTTTGTTGTTTCCAGTATGCATCACTCCCAGCTACTTGGACAAAAGCTCAAGGGGCCATGCACAAGAAATACTTACAACTAGGTAAATGGCACTAGCATCCACAGATGAGGGATACCATTAGTCGTTTGTTTTTCTGGGACTGTGCTACTTCACTCAGCATAATGTCCTCTAGCTCCAGCCATTTTCCTGCAAAGGTCATAATGTCATCTTTCTTTACTGCTACATAGAACTCCATTGTGTAGATGCACCACATTTTCTCTATCCACTTGTCAGTTGAGGGGCATTTGGGTTGGTTCCAGCTCCTTGCTATTGTGAAGAGAGCTGAAATAAACATGGCCGTGCATGTATCTCTGCGGTGGGGTGAGTCTTGTGGGTACATGCCCAGGAGTGGTATGGCTGGGTCGGGTGGCAAGTTCATTCCAAGTCTTCCAAGGGTTCTCCACACTGCTTTCCATAGTGGCTGTACGAGTTTACATTCCCACCAGCAGTGGATGAGTGTTCCTCTTTCCCCATAACCTCTCCAGCACTTAGTATTATTTGTTTTCTTGATCCTAGCCAGTCTTATTGGAGTAAGGTGATATCTTAAAGTGGTTTTGATTTGCATTTCCTTAATGATTAGTGATGTTGAACACTTCTTAAGATGTTTCTCAACTAGCTCTAATTCCTCACTTGTGAAGTCTGTTCAGATCTTTGCTCCATCTATTGAGTGGGTCATTCGTTTACTTTCTTTTTTTGTTTTTTGAGTAGTTTATATATTCTGGAAAGCAATGATTTGTCAGATGTTTCTGTAGTGAAGATTTCCTCCCACTCTGTGGGATTTCTCTTCACTTCCTTGATTGTTTCTTTTGATGTACAGAAGCTTTTGAGTTTAATGAGGTCCCATTTGTCAATTGTCAATCTTAATTCTTGTGCAGCTGCTGTCTGATTTAGGAAGTCTTTTCCTATGCCTATGTCTTGTAGTCTGCTGCCAACTTTTTCTTCTATCTCCTTCCAAGTTTGGGGTTTCACATTGAGGTCTTTAATCCATCTGGAGTTGACTTTTGTACAGGGCAAGAGGTAGGGGTTTAATTTCATTCTTCTAAAAGTGGTGATCCAGTTTTGCCAACACCACTTGCTGAAGATGCTGTCTTTTCTCCATTGTGGCTTCTTGGCCCCCTTGTCAAATATGAGATGGCTGAAATTGTATGTGCTCAAGTTTGGATCTTCAGTTTTGTTCCATTGGTCAACAGGTCTGTTTTGTGCCAGTACCAGGCTGTTTTTATGTCGATAACCCTGTAGTATAGTTTGAAGTCTGGTATAGAGATCCCCCCTGTGTAGCTCTTTTCACTCAGGGTTGTTTTGGCTATTTGGGGTCCTTTGTTTATCCAAATGAATTTAAGGACTTTTTTTTCCAAGCCTGTGAAGAAACTCTTGGGGATTTCAATTGGGATTGCATTAAATCTATACAAGAGTTTGGTTAGAATGGACATTTTTACTATATGCATACTTCTCTTAATAATTTAAACAAAGACTTCCTTAAGTCTTGTTCTGGGCATATCCCCATTTAAGAAAAGTGTCCTCAAGGATGTGACTGACAGGATGGAACTCAACCAGGATAAAATAGTAATTGGAGAGCCAGGATGATGAGCCACAAGAAATGAGCTCGAGGAAGGGGCTTTCCTGAAAGTGTTGATATATTCTTTTTTCCAGGGAAAGACATCAGAAGTTTGGGGGTCTTATACTAGACAGTCCCAAGAAGAGAGCTGCCTCCAGGAGCTAAGAGGCACCCAGAGGCCTGATCTTAGTCTGCACTGTAAAGATCAGTTCAAGCATGGAGCTGCTACAGTGATGTACAGAGGGGGGTGGCTCTATAGCTTATTGTAGACTCCCCTGCAGTTTGGTTCTCACAGTCCTCAAGAATCTGGCATCCAAATAGTTGTGAGCTCACTTCCCTTATGGCTTACAAGATTATCTTGAAGATGAAACCATTCTATTGGGATTCATCAGCAGCATGGCAGAGTTCTCATACTGAAGAGCCATTGCTCACTTGCTTGCTACTCATCTTTAATTCTGCAAAATGGCTATTGCATCTCATCATAGCCAGACTCTCTACATATGGGAAGTGATTTGGCATTGCTTATTCATGTTAACAAAAATTCCCAACCTTTGCTCTCGTATTGTCTATAGTGCTTCTCAAATCAATGGAAATCAGTTTCAGGAATTAGCAGGAGATAAATAAGTAGGCAAGACTGTAAGTGCCTGGTTTGTTGTAGAAGCTTTTTACATGGATGCTATTTTAAAAATATGGTCAAGACCATTGAGGTAGGTGTTGGCAAATGTAGCATACTACCAGCAATGAATATTTTGCCTACACTTTCTGGAAAGTATCGTTTCTAAATCCTCAAATAGTTATATGGCTGTAAACTTATTCAAAAGAGTTTACCTCATTCTTTCATGTTTATTTTTGCTGTGTTGGTGATCATACTGTGATGGTTAATCCTGGGTGTCAACTTGACTGGACTAAGGAACAAATAAGAAAAAAAGGATCTTCGGATTGGAATACCTCAACCCAGATGGCCCACCCCAAATGTGGGTGTTACCTTCTGCCGGCAGGCAGTATAAAAGGCCGTGGCAGGGGCTGGAGAGATGGCCTAGCGGTTAAGAGTGCCGACTGCTCTTGCGGAGGACCCGGGTTTGATCCCCAGCACCCACATGGCGGCTGAGAACGATCTTTAACTCCAGTTCCAGGGGAATCCAATGTCCTCTTCTGACCTCCGCGGCACTGCACAACACAAGTGCACAAACCTACATGCAGGCAGTACATTCAAATAAATAAATAAATAAATAAATAAATAAATATATTTTTTAAAAAGGCCATGGCAGAGGGAGCTGGTCCCTTTTTCCTGCGGCCTGCCTCTCTCTCACTGGTGAGTTCATCTTGCTGCTGTGATCAGCCTTTCGGATCCCCGCGTGTACTGACACCGGCAGATCTCCTGGAATCCATCGGCCTTCAGCACCAGATTGGGACTACTGAGACATTCACCCTTGAGCAAATCTAATCAATAAATTGTATTTAGCTATATATTCATCCTGTTGATTCTGTTTCTTCAGAGAACCCTGACTAATACACATACCTAGGATCTTGTGCTTAGGTAGACAAGCACTGACACTGAGCCATAGCTCTAGCCCTGTGTCATTCTTTTGCCTATTTTTGTAACTTTACTGAGATGAGTTTTTCCTTTGTCACATCTGTATTTTCTCCTTGAGTCCTAGAAGTATGAATTCCTGCATTTTGCTTTTTATGCTGGGCTGGGAATCAGTCCTAGGTTGCTGTACATACTGGGTAAGTGAGATTTACCTCTAGTCTTTCCTACAGGTTTTGATGTTGACTAATGTTTTCTTTAGTCTCAGATCCTTCACTGGAGTTGTTCTATTTGTGGAAAAGAACAAGCAGCACTTAAATGTTGTCTGCTAAGTGTGTACAACTTTGTCTCTTCAACACAAAATTACATGCATTGGCATTCTTGCAGTTTTTCAGATGAAGGTGAGTTTGGCATATTTGGTTTTGTTTTGCTGGAAACAGTCAAGGCTGCTTCTCCCATGTCTCCAGCCTTTGCTATTCAGGATTTCATGTGATCTTCTCTTCAGCGTGGGTTTAATTTGTTACCTGCTTCTGAATAGAGACTTTGGCAAAGGTATCTATATGGTTATGTGGATGTTATTCTGTGGCCATGTTCTATAAAACTGCAACACTGTCTAGGTGAAGTCACTGTCTTCCCTGCTGGCTTTGAAGAAGCACCATGCCATGAAGTGAGTGACCATGCTGGGCAGGGCTCCAGGACACTGCTGGTGCTTGAGGGACCTTCACTTTGCAAGAAAGGAACATCTAGTCCTTGAAACTACAAGAAAACACGTTCTGGCAACGCCCTGAGTGAACCCAAAATCAGTTGTTTTCCCAGTCTAGCTGTGATGAGATTAGATGAGACCATAGTTTCACCCAGTACCTTGATATTAGCTTTGTGGGACCCGGAAGCAGAGGCCCTAGCTACATTATGCTTAAATTTCTGAGGCATAACACTGTAGATAATACACACAGAAAATGTTAAATATATGGCTGTTTTGTATCAACATCTCACAAATATTTGTAATAAATATGCATGTAAATATGCATATGTTAAACAAATTTGGTGCCAGATCATATGTTCTGAGACAAGTACAAAAGAGTGAGTTGAAATGAGAAAGAATCAGGGCTGGAGAGATGGCCTAGCGGTTAAGAGCACTGACTGCTCTTGCAGAGGACCCAGGTTCGATCCCCAGCACCCACATGGCGGCTAAGAAACATCTGTAACTCCAATTCCAGGAGAACTCCAGTTCCAGGGAAATCCAACACCCTCTTCTGACCTCCACGGCATTGCACGACACGGGTGCACAAACCTGCATGCAGACAGTACATTCATACACATACAAAAATAAATAAAATTAAAAAAAATGAGAAAGAATCTTCATCCTCAATATAATTCCAATAGGTGCTGTGAAGGTATAAACATTAAGTCACCATTTAAAGGCCAATTATAGGTAGAAACTGGATGGGATTTAGGTTATGGAATTAAACCCAACTATGATATTTTACACCATTCTTATTATAATCTTATTTACTTAACTTAAAAATGAAAAGGCTGAGCCCAATATTTTAGGATCTATTTTAGGTATAAATTCTCTTAGGCATTAGAATTACAGCTAAGAGTAATAACATTTTTACCTCTAGTTAGCTGTTAACTAAGCCACTTGTTTATTTTGGGCTTCAGTAAGCCCAAAATATTCCTAAGTGCTTGCTTGGGATTAGAAAGGTCTTACTCAGTGACTGAGGAGAGCACATTAACTTCTCAGTGGAAGCCAGCCAATTCATTTACCTAATATTTTTAACCTCATCTCTTTTGTTAAATTGGAAGATCTATCATCAGGAAATGACAAATTTGATGCAGCTCATTTAGTATATGCCAATTTTCTCATTCATTATTGTATTAAAGAAAAGTGATGCTATTTTTTCAAGCCAAAAATATTGAAAATTTTTACCATTATAATTTTTTATTCATAAAAGAGAATAGAAGGAAGAAAGCAAGGCCAGAAAGAAAGAAGGAAATTGATCTAGATAATGTAAGAAAATGAAAAGTAAATCTAATTAATCCTATTCATTTCTCCTTTAAAAAATTCAACTATCACAATTAGAATTGTTAATTTCCTTACCTTTGTTACAATAGTGTATAAAAGTTCCTATCCAGTAGGTGTCAGCAAAGTAATCTTAAAAGTAACCACAGAGGGCTTCTTATATTAAGTTTATAACTACTTCTAGGTAAAATACAAAAACTTTTCTTTAGACAGATTGAGATGTTAAAAAGAAAAAAAAAATGAGAGAAAACTTCCTGATACAAAAATAAAATAAATAAAAAGTATTTGTTTTCCCTTCTTCTCCCTAACAAGTAATAAAAGTATATTCTGAACTATCATATAGGAAAGCAATAGAGGTTGGTTTTGAGTCACTCTAATCTAGGGAATTAGAGGTACCTAAGTGGTACTAACAGCAGATAGGATGTGTGCAGGTTTGAAGCATATGTGGGTGTGTGCATGTATGGTGAGGTCCAAGACACCCAGATAGTCATGTATTAGCAGGAAAGTTTCTGAAACACACAGAATACTCAGAAATATAACACCACTGCTTTGAAATTCATGGAACTGCAGAGGAATCTGGATGCTGAAAGCAAACACAAGGTGAATAATCTCTGTGTTCTTTCTGCCCTGCCCCAGTGTAATGGGCTGTGGGAAGCCCACACTCAACCAGACATTATCCTTTGGGAAGAAGGTAGAAAGTATCTTGGGAGTGGAAAAGAGAGCTTTTTTCCTAGAGAGCATTGTAGAATATGTGGCAGTTGAACTCTAAAGGATGCTGGAGAGGAATCCAGTGTCTAGGAGTTCACAGAACAGCAGCTCAGTGGGGGCAGTGGGTAGACACAGGGAGCGAGGAAGAGAATAGCTGTCTAGAAATAGGGAAAATGATTTCTTTTTGATTTTTAATTTTTTATTGAAGTATAATGTCAGTCAAGGAAGTGCATGTATCATAAATGTAAAATTCAATAAAAAATATAAATATTTACATGTGGTAGAGAGCTCCACAGTAATTGAGATAAATCTGCCCTTACTGACAGTTGGACTGTGAAGGGGAAATGAATCAGAGAAATCAGGTCCTCAAAAAGGTTGCAAACAGAGGTTCTCAGACTGCTTGCTCTTTATTGTGGACTCAATCCAACCCAGCAATCAGGACTGTCAAAATGGAAGTTCCAACTCCTTTAACTCTAGCTCATTCACATTCATGAACAGTTCAGACAAACCGCTTGAATATTAGCACTCAAATGACCCTGTGTTCTAAACAGAGGAGCCTGACTATTCCTGAGTCTGCCTGGCTGACTATTTCTGACTATTCCTGCCTGCTCTGTCCTAGGGCTAAGTTCAGTCTTAGAATCTAAAACACAATTCTGCCCACGTCCTCCCCATACCAAAACTTTGTTCCTCATTTCATTCTTACTTCTGTGGCAAGTATTAAAGCAACTGTTTGAAACAGGTGTATTCTTGGTGGTTTATGACTTAAGATATGAACAGATCCATGCTTCTGGATAAACCTCACTAAAATCAAGAGACAGCCCTGCAGAGACCCTCAGTTCCCTCACCACCGTTTACTGTGATGCCCACTTGTGATGATTGATTGTGACTGTCTACTGGTTGTACTGGGAAACATCTATGTGATTTAGTAAAACCCAGGCCAGGTTGTGTCTGGGAGGGTGCTTCCAGAGATCATTAACAAAACAGAGAAGACCCACCATAAATGTGGGCAGCACCATCCTGTGGCTGGGGACCTGGGTGGTGGAGCAGAGGGAAGAAGAAGCAAGCCTTTGCCCTGCCCCCGACCCCAACTGATTTTATTTCCTACCCACTCCCCCATTCTCTGTTTAGGTCACCGTTCCCTGGAAGGATTCCCTTCTCTGTTTAGCTCTGAGCCACACCTTCTCCCAGCTCCTAACCTACTCGTCTCAGAACTATCCATTGGAATTCACAGTGTAACCCTCTTGAGGGCCAGTATGTGGCTGCATTTCTGAAACCCACTGTTTTCTCCCAAGTGTTTAGCATTTAGACAAATGCTTGAGCATTTACATTAAAGCTGTTCAAATACTTCCATTTAAACTTTTATTGAAAGAAAAGCATTCCTTGACTGAGAGATTGTGCTTCCATGTAATGATATCTACCAGACATGATTCGTTTCTGTCTACTGTTGTTTTATCCTTCAGATTCTCTCTTTACTCTTTCTCAGCTCTCCCTCAATCAGAGAAATGTGCGATAAATTGTAAGGCAAAGGAGCAAATGAATTTTAAATTCTCCGAAAGTAGAAATGGAGAAAAAATTATATGTTCATGATTCGGCATGAGCAGCACGAAGGCCCCAGTAGGTTGCAGAGTCCCTGATGGGTTTTACGTCCTTTTTATTGTAGGGATTTGGAGGCTCTTTTGCTTCTCTGAGAAATGTCATCATTCCATCAAAGGATAATACACTCCAAATGCTGCAGGATTCTGCTTGTCTTTGGCAGTAAATACTGCTTTGAGGAAACAGCTTTCTCACTGTCTCAGTCTCTGTCTGTCTGTCTCCCTCTCTCAGATACATAATTCCAAAATTTCAATTTCATATAAATTTCCAATAATTCAATCTTACACATTTGGGATGATGTCAATATCCTAATTCTCATCAAATCACTTAACTCCAGTTGCTACCATGATCATTCACATCCTTGTCCTGGATCAGAACTTCCCAAAGGATTTCCTGTGGCAATAAGTCCTTTAAGAAATGAATCTCAAAGATGATAAATCTGGTAAGCTTGGGAGATGCATGTTCTTTCTCTTCATTGAGGGTCACATGCAGATCTGCCCAATATGAGCTCTATGGTGGGTTCATGGTTATTATTTTTGTTTTTTTGTCTGAGTATTTCCCTCATATATTTAACCAGGGAACTCTTTTCGTTTAAATGTGTTACTTTGGTGAAGACTGCAGTTTCAAAGAGGGTATTAGATCTCAGAGCATTTTTTTTCTTAGAATTTTTAAAGTTTTATTTTATTTTATTTAAAAGATATTTCATTAACATTGTTTTCTTTAAGAAGTAACATGATGTGCCTGTGCATACAAGCTTCTCCAACTGGACTATGGGAACCTTCGGTTGTTCAAAATTTGGACATAGATACTTGCAAAATGCACCAATTACCTAATCGTACCACAAACTGAGCAACATCAATGTTATCTGAAAACAACCGTGTTATTATATTGTAGAATCCCTTAAAAATAAACAAATAATAAAAAAGAAGTAACATGATGTATGAAATACACAAAACATCACTAAAAATAAATTTAAAAAAGGTATGTTTTAATCAGTAAATAAAAAGAAGTAACTTGATAACATTGAAAGAGTTTGTATAGGTTAGAGAATTTGGAAAAGAAGTGAATAGCAAACTCACATTATAGTATCAGTGAAAAATTTCACACTATTGTTGAAGCTTTGGTAGTACAGTTTTGTGAGTAAACAGTATCAAAAACTTATAGTAGACATAAAGAATTTTGAATTTATATTCTAAGATATAATTACACACTTTCAGTTTCAGAATTGTATCAGTTTAATTGTTACATTTCTTTTTTTTTTTTTTGGTCTTTTCGGGACGGGGTCTCCTTGTAGCCCCAGCTGTCCTGGAACTCACTCTGTAGACCAGGCTGGCCTTGAACTCACAAAGATCCGCCTGCCTCTGCCTCCCAAGTGCTAGGATTAAAGGCATGCGCCACCACGCCCGGCTTACATTTCTTTTTTTTAACTTCTTAACTTTGGACACAGGGTCTCCTTTTAGTCCCAGCTGCCCTAGCCAGGCTAGCTTTTAACTCACAGAGATCTGCCTGCCTCTGCCTCCCGGGTGCTGGGCTTAAAGACATGCACCACCACACCCGGCTCCACACTGATTTTTATCTCTAGAAGTTCAGTTAGGGCATAGATGAAGGCATATTGGGGATGTACATGAGTAATAGCAAAACAGTAAAGAGCCTCTTGGTGCCTGACACTGATGGAGGGGTCCAACGTCAAGGCCTGGCTACGTAGGACCACCTGAGGAATGATGGGCCTCAGGGGACGTGGTAGGTCCATTCAAGAACATCAGTCCTCCCATGACCAAAATCTGCAAATAACAGAGGCCTCCTTTGCCCTGAGCAGAAATGGCAAAGAGTTTCAAATGCACAACCTGGGACCTCAGGTGGGCCGGCGGTTGGAATATAGTCTTCAGAAAAGGCTAAAAACTTGTGCCCAGATCAGGAAGTCCTCCATCTTGTACCCTGCTCCACAATCAGCCTACTGCCAGAGAATTGTGGAACTGTGGCTCACTGTAGGGGACCCAAACTCAGGCTCACTGAAGGGAGGACAACTCCAGCTCACCCGAGGGGACCACAGCTCCAGGCTCATAGGAGGGTGACCTCAGCTTCAGCTCACAGGAACGGACCACAGCTCTAGCTCCTGGGAGGGAAGCACCATTCTGGATCATAGGAGGGGACCATTGCTCCCGCTCATAAGACGAGTCCTCCTCTCCAGTTTCATGGGAGGGGACCACAGGTGCAGGTTCCCTGGAGGGCACCCCGGCACCACAACTCCGGGTTGACAGAGTGTACTCCAGCCCCAGTTGACAGGAGGGGAGCAGAATTCTGACTCATGAGAGGCAACTCCAGCTTCAGCTCATAAGAGCTGCTCCAAGCTCATAGAGGGGACCACGATTCTGGTACTCAGGAGAGGAACACAATTCAAGGATCTCAGGAGGGAAGCACAGCTCCAGGTTTACAGGAGGTGATCACAGCTCCAGCTCACAGGACGGGCGGGACTTTAGGCTCCTTGGAAGGGACCACGGTCCAGGTTTACAGGATGCAATGACAGAGCCTCACAGGGTGCTGCAGCTCCACTTTATGGGAGACAGGTTCAGCTCCAGCTGACAAGAGAACACAATTCCAGGATGGGGAGAGGCGGGGGAGGGGGGTGGGCCACGGACGGGGACAGCCACAGCTCCAGGCTGATGGAAGGGGACTACAGTCCCAGGCTCATGAGAGACAATCATAGTTCCAGGTTCACGGGACAGCACAGTTCCAGGTAAATGGGAGGGGACCCCAGATTCAGGTTCATGGGAGGGGATCCCAGATTCAGGCTCATGGGAAGGGACCCCAGATTCAGGTTCATGGGAGGGGACCCCAGATTCAGGCTCATGGGAAGGGACCCCAGATTTAGGCTCATGGGAAGGGACCCCGGATTCAGGCTCATGGGAGCCAAGCACAGTCCCAGCTCACAGGAGGAGGGTGGGGTCACTGTTTCAACTTTGCCAGTTCCCATTATTTACCTGTCTCTGTTGCTCTCTTCACATGATTGTTATTTGTGTTGAACTTAGAGCATTTTGTCTTCTGTGCAGCTGAGAAAGGCAACAGTTACTTGCTTGTTTGAATTGCTCATTTGAGGGACATTGATATTGAAACAAAAAAATCACCTTTCACTTTTGTTCAGGGATTGGATTACCAATTTTGTTGTTTTTTTCATGATCAAGGTTCTTTTTAAAATATTTTGTTTCTTGTTTTTATTTTTTATTTGTATGAGTATATTGCCTGTATGCATGTATATATACCCATGTCCTGCAATGCCCACAGAGGTCAGAGGGTGTCAGATCCCCTGGAACTGGTCAGTTGTTGGCTGCCATGTGGGTGCTGGGATTGAACCCAGGTCCTCAGCAAGAGCATCCAGTGCTGTTAACTCCTGAGCCATCTCTCTAGCCTCTTAATCAAGGTTCTTGTTGACTCTTTTGGTAACTGGAGTCTTCACGTTTTCCTTCCTGACCAGGAGGACCCAGTGATGGGATGTCTTACCCAGAGTCCTGTTTTACCGACAGCCACAACAACCACCATCTTGGCTCTTCTCACATTTTCTTTCTTAATTGTCAATTCCTCAATTCCTTTTTTGCGTGTACCCATCTTGTCACCTGCATATTGATGACATCCAGCCAACCATGGATGCATGGTGCAGGGGGATGCATAGTGCAGGGGCTGCCTGCAGGGTCAGCCACTGTCAAGAGAGATGCACCGGACTTGGCACAGTGGGGTGGGTGTCATCTTACTCAGAGTCTGCCCATCCCTGGGGCATCTTAGCCCTGCTCTGAGCTCCCCTTATTCTAACCAGAGCCCTATGTTCATATTAGTAATTATATAACATAATAGTAGGCAGTAGCTACTTGGTGTTTCCATGTCCATTACTCTATGTATTTTTTTCTTTCTTTTTATTTTTATTTTTGGTTTTACACTTTTTTTGGTATTTTTGAGACAGGGTCTCCCTTTTAGTACCAGGTGTCCTAGAGCTCGCTTTGTAGACCAGGCCAGCCTTGAACCCACAGAGATCCACCTATCTCTGCCTCCCGAGTGCTGTATTTTATTTTATTTTATTTTTTTTTATTTGAGACAGGGTCTCCCTGTAGCCCCATCTGTCCTAGAACTTGCTGTGTAGACCAGGCTGGCTTTGAACTCATGGCAATCCATCTGCCTCTGCCTCCCAAGTGCTGGGACTAAAGGCATGCATCACCATGCCTGTCAAAATTAGTTTTAAAAGTATGAATTTCTTAGCATTTAACAGTGATAGTCAAGGAAACATATTCTTTCTTTCTTGCAGATAACACATAGAAAATTCTGTTTTTTTTTAAATTTTTTTATTAATTTTATTTATTTCTGTATGTGTATGAATGTACTGAAGGGTACTGTGGTCTCTGCAAAAAAGAAAACAAAAAAACAACAAGACAAAAAAGAAAAAGTCTGCAGCAAAAAGCAAAAAGAAAAATGAAAAAAAAAAAAAAAAGAGCACAAAAAAAAAAAAAAACAAAAACAGAAAGTCTGTGTCAAAGAACCCGTGTTGGTGCAAATAGGCCACGGAAGGAGGTCAGAAAAGAGGGTCTCGGATTTTCCTCCTCGGATTGTTCTTTCCCCCATCGTCTTCCCCGGCGCGCCTCCCGATCCCCCGTTGAACTGGAGTTCTCCTGAATTGGAGTTTCAGATGGCTCTCGGCCGCCTGTGGGTGCTGGGGATCGAACCTGGGTCCTCTGTAAGAGCAGTCGGCGCTCTTAACCGCTAGGCCATCTATACTGGCACAATGTTAAGATACTTTTTGGTCCTCAGAATCTACATTCCATTCTTTTTTTTTTTTTTTTTTTTTTTCTTTTGTCTTTTTGAGCAGGGTCTCCGTAGCCCCAGAGCCCCAGCTGTCCTGGAACTCGTAGACCAGGCGGCCTTGACTCACAAAGACCCCCCCTGCCTCTGCCTCCCAAGTTCTAGGATTAAAGGCATGCGCCACCAGCCCGGCCATTCTTTTTTTTAAATTTATTTATTTATTTTTTTATTAAATCTAGACCCAGGTCTCCCCATCCCCCCACCCACCAGAGCTCATGCATTCTGCCAAACATGCTTTTCATCTCTCTTTCTCAGTCTTTCTCAATATTCCCCATGTGGAAATTGACTGTTTTTGAGCAGAAGTTCACTTTGTTTCAGTCAGTTCTTTGATGCAGTCCTTTCTGTTGTTGTTGTTCCAATATGCATCACTCCCAACTGCTTTGGACAAAAGCTCAAGGGGCGGTGCACAAGAAATACTTAACAACTAGGTAATGGCAACTACATCCACAGATGATACCATTCGTGTTTGTTTTTCTGGGACTGTGTTACTTCACTCAGCATGATGTCCTCTAGCTCCAGCCATTTTCCTGCAAAGCTCATGATGTCATCTTTCTTTACTGCTGCATAGAACTCCATTGTGTAGATGTACCACATTTTCTCTATCCACTCATCAGTTGAGGGGCATTTGGGTTGGTTCCAGCTCCTTGCTGAGCTTGCTTCAGCTGGTCTCGAGAGATCTCAGATCCTCTATGTATTTTTAAAAAATATTTTATTTAGGGGGCTGGAGCGATTGCTCAGTGGTTAAGAGCGCCGACTGCTCTTGTAGAGGACCAGGGTTCGATTCCCAGCACCCACATGGCGGCTAAGAACTGTCTTTAACTCCAGTTCCAGGGGGAATCGGATGCCCTCTTCTGACCTCTGCGGCATTGGCATTGCAGGACACGAGTGTACCAACCTACATGCAGACAGTACAGTCATACACATAAAAAAAAAATAAAATGAAAAATAAAAAAAGAAAGCTACTGGGGTGAAGAAAGTTAAAGGAAGTGATGCTTAAAATATTTTGTTATTTTTATTCTATGTGTATGAGTACATTGTCTGCATGGGTATAAGTGCACCAGGTCATGCAGTGTCCATGGAGGGCAGAGGAGGGCATTGGATTCCCTGGAATTGAAGTTATCAGGAGGTTGTTAGCACCACGAGGTGCTGGGAATTGAAGCCAAGTCCTCTGGAAGAGCAGCCAGGGCTCTTAACTGCTATCTCTCTAGCCCCCTATTCTAAGTATTTTATAGATAGTGCCTCATTAGTCTTCCCACCAATCCTGAAATAGGGATTGCCATCACCCACATGGATGCACAGACATATATAATATCTTGTTCAAGGTCATAAAACTGATGAGTATTAGAACTGATTGAATCCAAGTAAGTTACATTTAACAATCTGGGCTCAATTCCATTCTTGTTGGCTTCTTTATATTAATTATTTTCAGTTTCTGAGCCTTGGTCATATCCTGTGTCTGGAAAATTGTAAGCTTTCATGAATGTTTAATCTCCATAAATCCTCTACTGTTCTGCTTTTGCTACCCAAACAGTGTCTATTTAGTCTAGATCACTCCTAACAAAGCAGTTTCTTAGAGTTGGCTAAACCAATGACCCTCCCTTGTCCACCTGGTCCCAAAGTTAACTCTACTGTCTGCTTAAGGAAACATCGGGAAGTGCATTGTAGTACAAAGCCAGCACATGGTGATATTTCTTCAGATACACAGCTTGAGAAACATGCTATAGTCATGGGTCAGAAAACAAACACAGACATCACAAAACAGACTGCCAGAGTATGACAAACATTTGAATATAAATTAAAAGAAGCTTTGCAGACACAGCATAACAAAAAGCCCAATTAAAAAAACTAACCATATGCTACCACCAGAATGGTTGGACACAGTGGAAAACACATGCACATTAAATGCAAAGAAATCTCAGATGAAGCAGTTTCAACAGAGAAAAGAAAAGCAGCACAAAACTGAGATGCCACATACATTCTCTGGGGAGTCACTTTAAATGTCCCCTAATAAAATTGCCATTAAAAGTATATATATCCGAAGAATTGAGCAAAGAGCAGTGAAAACTAAAGCAAAAACAATAAGCTTTTGGGTCTGTTTTTATTATTTTCTTCCACATTGAATTACCACAGACCTTGATTTATTGACTTATGTTTTTAAAAGTGTTATAGACTTTTGGTGAAGAGCATAGAATTTAGAATCAGGTGCACTAGGTTTAAATCCTACGTGCAGCCTGCTGACAGCACAATTTCATGTCAGGATATTTAGTCTGCATCAGTTACTATATACAGAGATGAGGATAACACTTGCTTCTTTATGATTTATCAGATTAAAACTAATGATGAACATAAAAGGCATACTAAAGAGTTTGACACATAATATTTTTCCATACATAAAATATTTCTTTTTCAAAGTTAGAGATAGGAGGTAAGTTGGAATCTGTATTTCAAGTTGGTGACCAGTTTAACTGAATAAAAGAGGAATCCTTCTTGGAGGATTCTGTCCTTAGCATCTTATTTTAATCATCCTGGGACAACTTATGGGTCACAAAACATTCATTTGTAGTTATTTTGCATTCATTAATTCAATTACTCATTTAGCAGTTCCAGAGCCTCTTTTAGGAGCAGGACATATTGTCCTAGGTGTGACAATACATAGCTAGTTGAAACACACTTGTACTCAAGGGTACTTGCAAATGGATGTAAGAGACACTCAAAAAGTGAAATAATATAGTCAGTATTGTGAGTTTTAAATATGATACATAGTTGAACATTGGATTCCAGAGCATAATTTGCCCTGGAGTGGTCAAAAAAGAGTCATTTGTACTAGAGTCAGATGGTTCAATAGCTTACATTGTAAAACTATAGACCACTGTTTTCTGTAACTATTCAGCTAACTTCTAATTAGTTGATTCAGGAAGTTTTCCAACTTTCCTGTGTTGGTTACTCTTGTTACCCCCATTCTTGATCAGTTTTTAAAATGTAGGTATTTAAGAAAGAATGCAGACCTTAGATGTGAATTCCCTGATTCTTTTGTTGTTGTTGTTGTTTTGTTTTTAATTTATTTTTATATGTGTATGAATGTACTGTCTGCATGTCGGTCTGTGCACCCGTGTCGTGCAATGCCGCGGAGGTCAAAAGAGGGTCTTGTATTCCCCTGGAACTGGAGTTCTCCTGGAATCGGAGCTACGACGGCTCTCAGCCACCATGTGGGCGCTGGGGATCGAACCTGGGTCCTCTGCAAGAGCAGTCGGTGCTCTTAACCGCTAGGCTATCTCTCCAGCCCAAATTCCCTGATTCTTGATGAGAGTTTCAGGGAAGTCATTTAATTTCTTTGAGCTTCAATTTTCACCTGTAACATATGAAATTATGTATCTCTTTATTAGTTATGGACACTTGATAGTTTTAATAAACTAAGCCTCAAGCTTTCATTGGGAATGAAGGTTATAAAATTACACTTATAGAGTTATAAAATTAATGTGTAACATTTTAGAACAGCATTTCATTAAAAGACTAAAGCAGAGGTTCACAAGAGAGAGTGGGTCCACATGGGATGTATTTCAGATTTATACAATGGCAGTTCTGGGGTTTCTCCTAGTTTCTCATACTTACCACTATTTTGTTAAAAAGATTTCCAATCCTTTAAAACTTTTGCTGGAATGAGCCAGTATTATGATGGCAACAGCATATCTCAAGAGCATTAGGACAGAAGGAAAGAAACTAAGAAATTCTGAGTTAAGGAAGGTGGACCACCATGGAATCACAGAAAAATAGGAAACTTTAGATCAAATACTCAATGACAAAAACTGTAGTTGGCAATTTCAATATAATAGGTATAATGAAGGCTTATAGAATACACTACAAGTACAAAATTGAAGGTTAATTTCATGGTGGTTTATCACAGCAACAGGAAATTAACTAATGCAATTGAGGTAAGGAATTTTCCGATACCTGGTAAAGCATATTTCATGTGTATCTCTGAGGATGCTTCTGGGAAGGATTAAAAATTGAATGAATGGTACATTGAGTAAAGAAGACATGCTCTTGCCCATATGGATAGATAGGCATCCTCCAATTGAAGAGGGCTTCAGTAGAGCAAAGAGACAGAAGAAAGGCAAATTCAACTATTCACTGAGGGTATCAGTGATATCAGTGATCTTGGCTCTCAAGACCTTGGACCTGGACGGAGAGTTAAGCCATTGCTTCCCTAGATCTCAGCCTTTGAGTTTAGATTGGAACATCACTACCTATTTTCCTGTGCCTCCAGCTTGTAGACAGCAGAGCTTTGGTCTTCTTAGCTACTATAATCACACGAGACTCTCTGCTATGCTACATTTTTCTATGTATTTGTATGTGTCATATATGTTCTATTTCTGACTAATAGAGCCAAAGAGACCACAGAAAATATCTTGCATGTATTACTCATGTTAAGAAAATTCCATGATGAAAATTTTGTTAAAATGTACATTTTTTTTTCTAAGAGAATTGAGGTTAGTGGAGGTTAAGCAGCCTGTCCAAAGGCACAAACCTGATTCAAGTGCAACTGGGACTGGAGGCTTGGTAGTCAGCTTCTGCAGTGCACCCTACTAACATGAACATGCCTCTTAGATGTATGATTATCATAGTTTTTAAAAATATGATGTGATCACATATTTCAGATGGTTAGGTTTTGCTGAAGCAGATGAGAGAAAACAAGGCAAATCATTTGTGATCTCAAATAAAATATTCAAGGGCTATTGATAAATCACCCTAGCACAATAACACATGAAATTTAAAGGAATATATTAAAACTGAACCGCAGTCCAACAACCACACCTGCTTATCTTTCCTTCCTATTCTAAACTCTAGTTTAATATTTGAAAAACTAATATGGCTTCTTAGAAATTCCTTGTGTTAAGTAATTAAAAACTGTGTGAATTGCTCTTTTATGAAGAAGCAGATGTGCTATCATGAACTGGAAATGACTGGATTAGCATGCTACTTTCAGTGCCCATCTCAGACCATTGCTTTAGTGGGTGGCACAGTCTAATGGTATGTGCTAGGAAGTGCCAGTGTTTTAATGACAAAAAAACAATATTATGCTAGTTACCGTATTCATATGGTATTCCAAGTTTGTCTCCTTTAAAAAATATATTTCCTTAAGTTCCTTCATTGGTTCCCTGACCTCCAGGCTGTAAATGGTTACTGTGACTTGAATCATTTTACTTAAGGATACTTTGACTTAAGAAAGGCAAATGATGCATCTTAAAGTTCACTCAATGGGCAAGAACTCATATGTGGCACTGTACATGTAGCCAAAAACTCATAGCTGGAGAGGTCATAGAATCTGGAGAAAACCCCATGTCTGTTACATCCTTAGGCATATGTAACTTCTTGTTGTATCCTTAGTATGTAGCCTTAAATTTATAGACACATATACCAGTCACCACTCATTAAAGCTGCTTCTTTTTGTTACAGATGGAGACTATTATAGAATTCTACAATTGGTCACACACAGAGAATAAGTGTCTGTGAGATGCCCAGCCCTAAGTGACACATTTACAATGGAATCTCTACACCGAAAGTTCACAGAACAAAGTGGAACAAGGAAAAGGTAGAGAGAATACTAATGCATCTCTCAACTCTTACCAATGAAACTCCTCATTCAACAGATGACAATGAACAAAGAAAGCCACAACAGGCCAAAGAAACTGCAGACTGTGTATCCCTGGATAGGACACATATTAAACCTTGCCCACCCAGGACTCAGCATTGAAGAAGAAGGGGCAGAAAGATCGTAAGAGTGCAAGACCATTAGGAAACAGAGTCCTCCAAGCTCCTGTGTAGTTGCTCACATGAACTTAACAGCAATGGTGACAGCATGCACAAGACCCAAGCAAGTTCAATCATACAAAACCCAGCATAGAGCTGGGTAATGGGCAGCAGACAGTGATCTTAGCTGAGGAACTATGGGTAGATGATTACTGTTGGATGAGGGAGAGTCAACCTTCTTTAAGGGAGTGACACTAGATAGGGTGATCGGGCTCCAGGGGATAAACTCACACCGAGGGACATCTGTGTATACAAACTTGACTCAACAGACCTTCACATGTATGGCAGAGTGAATGAAATCCCATGTGCAGGCTATGGGCAAGCAGATAGTGGAGGGGTCTAAATATTATTAAGATGTATAAAATCAACAAAAACTAAGTAAAAATACACATTGGAAAAAAAGGAAAGGCAAGTGAGCCAGGTATAGTGGCATACACCTTTAATCCCAGCACTTGGCATTTAGGAAGGAGAGACAGGCAGGCCTTTGTGTGGTTGAAACCAGCATGGTCTACATATCCAGGTCTGGGCTGGATGGAGGTATAGAGAAACCTTGTGCCAAGAAAATGAAAAACAAAAACAAAACAAGCAAAAGAATGGCAAATGTTAAGAAAGGTCCTTCATTGCTATTAGATGTGCATGACACTCAATAAGTAGCCACCTCTTACAGACAAGGAATTAAAAATGGGAGTTATGATTTGCCAGGGTGTATCACAGTGGCCTATTCACAGTGGCAGCCACCAGTGTTCTTCCTGCTGAAGCTACAAGACTAAAAATAACCCAATTAAATAACAGCATTCTATATTGAATTAGTGGAGAACAGATGGTAAAGTATCCTCCATTCATCATTAATTAATGTTCACTTGGCACCCGTAAAGAATGACTCTACATTACAAATTTGTAGAGATAGAAGCAAAGCTTCTCTGTGCAGAGAAGGCTGTGCAACCCTACCGAAAATCCACCTTACAGGACCTGGAATTCTTTCAAATAATTCCTGGAAATGGGAACACTAAGGGCTGCAAGAGATTTTATTACCTCAACAGAGGATCTCAGGAACAAGAGAATTATGAATTTTCTTGCTTAACAATGATTTTAAATTGTACCCAAATCTCTCTCTTTCCTCTGTACAGAGAAAGTAATCTATTTTTTTCTCCTAATGACTCTTTTTAATTTTATGAGAGACTAGTTTGCAATTTGTATGTATTCTTTCTCTCTTGATTTCTGAATGACACTGGCAAGCATGTATGTAATATCTAAAGTTGGTACAATTATGCTTAAACATAGTAATCTTTCTTATGTATTTGTGGATACTGGTGTTTCAGAGGATATCAATTTGGCATATATTTAGGATCCTCATTGTCAAATATTTTCTCTTGGCTCATATGTATGGAGTAGACTCATGAGTTTCTTGTTAATCATTGACAGTAATGTTTTTATTGTATTCCCATACACAAGTAAAAAACTTGAAAAGTTTTTAAACATTTTCCCCTGTTTGGAATATTAAAATAAATTGCTTCAAAAACAGTTTTAAGAATTTTGGGGTGAACGGTGAACCTACAGCAATATAGCCTGGACACTCATTTGATCAACTTGATTGAACATACAAGCCCCCCCTGCTGGATGGTGGGACCCTTGGGCTGTGTGGGTTTGGGCACAACTGCTTGCAAATTGGTTTTACATGAAGGATGCTTGTACTCATAAATTATCACCTATTGCTAAAAAATGGAAAAAAAAAACTGGAGAAAGTTGCATGGACGGTCCATGGAACAGAATGCATGATCTGGATGGGGTGGGGTGGGTGTGGGAAGGAAGGGGAAATATGCCTGAACTGAATTGGATAGGATGTATGAAAATACACAAAGCATCAATACAAAAAAAGAATAAACAAAATACCAATGAAATTAAATACATTTTGTTTTAATGACTTTTGATTCATTTCTTTTTTTGTGGATTAATTGATCACAAAATTCAGATTTCAACTTTTAAGTTTATCTAACATTGTTAGTTAAAAGTCATTAGTAGGATCGAAAGGTTACTCCTGAACAAACTGTCAGCCCATGAAAGGAAACGCCAGAATTGATCAGAGTCCAAGTCAACAGCTCCAGAGAGAGTGGACTGTTTTACTTCTCATCCACCTGTTGCCCCTTTTCTAACCTAGGGAAGGCAAATCTGGTGGAAGCGGGGGCATGTAGTAGAGAATGTTAAAGGCTGTGCATGTGGGGTGATGGTGTGAAACTACAGCGATTGGTATTCTGGACACTTCATTTGATCAACGTGATGAACAAACAACCCTGTCACACCCACTGGATGTGGGACTGTGGGGGGGTTTGGGCACAACAGTCGTGCAGATTGGTTTTTGCATGAAGGATCTTTGTATACTCTGGATTTCACTTATAGCTAAAAAATGAAAAAAAAAAAAGGAACCCTGAAAGATGCAGGACAGTGATGGCACAATACTGTGATCTGGGCGGGTGGGGGTGGGGGTGGTGGAGGAAAGGGAAATATGCTGATCTGAATTGGAAAACTGATATTACGAAATGCACAAAAGCAATAAACATAAATAAAAAAATAAAAGTTTGATATTATACCATTTATGCTAGTAAGCAGTACTACTTGGTTTCCACTCTTTTCTCTCTAAGTGAGGGGATGTCAATATGTTTGGTTAAGATTCACCCCCATTTAAACCCTTATTTTACATAGGAATGGTCAATAATATATCAGAAAGCCGTATTTGAGAGGTTGTTTCTGAGAATATCTTGTCCAGGGCCTCCTTCATCTGTTCCTTGTCTGGAATGATGGCTGCTCACTCGCTTCAGCTTCTTAATTCCCAACAAATTGGATCATCCTTTCCTGATTTAATTTTATCCCTTGCATGATATAAGATATAAATATTTAGCTTCTCAATGCTTTTATTACTTGTCATCCCCCAAGATGAAATTATCATGAGGCAAGGGTTTTATTCACTTTAGTAGACTGGGTCACATATATGCTTGCTGATGATATGATTTGACATCCATGATTTAAAGACCATTGGTTAACTGAAAAGGAAATATGGCAGGAAAAGTCCTTAGGTTTCTTTTTCGATTTGGAAACCATCCGAAAGTGGTTAATCCTTGTTTGCTTTATATGGAATGTGTTGGCTCAATTTGAAAGCACAGATAAAGGGAGATAACTCATATTTCCCAAAGCAAAGATGGCGTATCAGGCACTTT
Source organism: Rhizomys pruinosus (assembly GCA_009823505.1). Lineage (NCBI taxonomy): Eukaryota > Metazoa > Chordata > Mammalia > Rodentia > Spalacidae > Rhizomys > Rhizomys pruinosus. The sequence goes on along the minus strand of VZQC01015259.1, from coordinate 397,064 downwards.
TTGTTGCTGTTGATAAAACAACATGACCAAAGGAACTTATAAAGGAAGAGTTTATTGAGCTTACGATTGATGGTTTTAGGGAATTAGAGTCCATTGGGGCGGGAGGCAAGGGGGCTGGAGCAGCAAGCTGAGGGTCAAATCGTCGCAAAGAGCACAGGAAGCAGAGAGAGACTGGAGACCATGAGGCCTTGTTAAACTCACTAAGCCTGCTCTCAAGAACATACTTCCTCTAGCATGTCCACACCTTCTAAACACCAAAAAAAAGTGCCACCAATTGGAGACAAATGTCCGGAAAGACTTAAAGCCGATGGGGGACACTCAGTCAAACCACCACATTCCAATCCCTGGCCCCCATAGGCCCCTGACATATAAAAAGCAAAATGCATTTAGTCTAACCTTAAAAGGCCCCATAGCTGTTACCAGTTTTAAAGCCATTCAAAAGTCTACAAGTCCAAAGTCTCTTCTGAGACTCAGGCAAATCTCGCTAAACTGTAAACTCCTGTAAATCAAAAACAAATCACATAACTCCCAAGGTACAGTGGAACTGAATACACATTCCCAGTCCAAAAGGAGGAATAGGGCATAGTGAGGAAATACTGGAGCCAAACAAAAAATCAGCAGGGCAAACACCAAGTCCAAGTAGCTCCATGTGACTTCTGGACTTGACTTCCAAAGGTCTTAATTGGCTCAGCTCTTCCAGCTTTGGGTGCAACATCTCTTCTTAGGCTGGGACCAATCCCTATATGCAGCTCTCCTTGGAAAAATATCTCACAGGTCTGGCATTTTGAAAGTCTTCTTGGGGTCTCCACTGCCAAACAAGCTTCACCTTCACAGCTTAACACAATGACTATTAAGGCCGTCTTTATTCAGGGACGCCCCAACTGCACTCTCCCTGGCCTCTGTGGCTCTCTAAAAACCGCGGAGGAAGAACTGATGACTCCTTCACTCTTGCAATCTTCATGCCTCTAAAGACAGAACCATGTAAATGAAATTGCGGAATCTGACTGCAAGTTCCGAGGGACTCTCTTCTACTTTAACCACATTTGCCTTTTTTCTATGCCCTGGACTTGTTGGAGATTAGCTGGGTGTGGGTCTGCCCTGAAGGTATTGATTCCGTTGTTTACTTTTGTAAATTTCGAGGCCTCTCCTTAATCACCTTTATCGCACCTTTCCAGTGTTTACTTGAAAATATCTAGGCCTCTCCTTAATCATTTAGTCTCCTTATTAAAGGGAGCCTCTCCTTCACATGCCCTGCCCACACCTTTAATCTTTCTAGTGAATTTTCAGATACCAACTGTACATTCTGCATTTCCTTCTGCCCCATTGGCTCTTTTTCACTGTAATCTGTATAATATTCACCATTAAAAGCCCACGCCACCATTTTTCTAGTTTAGGCTGTCTTGAAATATCCCTCTGCCAAAGACATCAGTCCCATTTCTTTTCAACGTAGCATCAGGGAAGCATTTGGCTGTGGGCAAACTGCGCCAGACTCTTTATCAAAATATCTCTGGAACTACAATTTTTTGCACCATGCTTTCTTCCAGGCTTCTACAGAAGGGCCCTTAAGCTCTGCTTACAGTAGGCAAACAGCTTTTCTAGCCCAAAGTTCAAAATCTTGCCACATTTCTCCAAACATCCACATGGTCAGGTTCTTCATAGCCAACAGCCCAATCTCTGGTACCAAATAACCGTATTAATCACTTTTCTGTTGCTGTGGTAAAACACCGTGACCAAAGGAACTTATAAAAGAAGAGTTTATTTGAGATTACGATTGATGGTTCCAGGGAATTAGAGTCCCATTGTGGCAGGAGGCGGGCGGCTGGAGCAGCCAGCCGAGGGTCACATCTCGCCAAAGAGCACATGAAGCAGAGAGAGAGCGGGAGACCACGAGGCTTGTTAAAAACTAGCTAAGCTGCCCCCAATAACGTAAATTCTTCTAGCATGGGCCACACCTTCTAAAACCTCCAAGAACAGTGGTCCCACCAACGGGAGACAAATGTCTGATACTTAAAGCCTATGGGGGAACACTCATTCAAACCACCACAGATGGTAAGGGACGAAAGCTAAGGACCATGGAAGATGAGAGTCAAATAGCTTAATGATATGTAATTGTTGCTATAAGGAAGATATATAACTTTTTCTTGAAGAAGTGGAACTTCGTCTACTATATTTCTATCTGTCTCTCACTTATATGATTGTTCATATATTGCATTTAAAGTATGTCAGATATGATGTGGTTTGACTACGATGCACAGAGGATGGATAATGCGGAAAACCCAAATATTCGACAGCACTCAGCTTCATACAGGTAGGATAGGCCACAGGCACCTGCTTAGCATCAGGGGGATGCAGAGGGGGGGATTTTTTGTTGATTCCAGACACTGTCCCTACCAGGAAAGGGGCTGATATGGAATTAAACAAAAATTGCTCCATCTGTACGTTTCTTATGACATGTATTAAATTTGGCTTAAAATGAACAGCTTTGAATGTGAGTTTGGGTAGGACAGGATCAGTGGGGGGGTGTAAGAGAGTAGTCGTTGGTGGATAGTGCGCCGAACATGTAGTCAGATGGTATGTGAAACTTGTTTTACTACTTACGATGGTTTCTATTTATGACTGTCTTTATAAGGTGTGATCACACTGTGGTGAATAGATTACGGTTCTAGGTAAGGCTGATTATAATCTTTCCGGCTGTATCTCTTAAGACAGGGTGTGAGCTTTTTCAGCTTTTCATATCGCACTACTGCGGAAGAGTCTCTAGATCTGGGGATCTCCACAAATCCTTCAAGACGGCGTGGTGAGTGTCGCTTTTGCTCTAATGAGAGCCAGGGAGGGAGACATGTGGGAGAACAGTGGAGGAGCTGATCCTTGGGCTTAATCAAGTACTCTGGGTATAGGGGATGCAATGATTTAGCTGGCTAAGCTAAGTTGTGAGGGGAATACTTTGTGTGTGCGCTTGCGCAGGGATTTATCAGTTATTAGCTGGCCTTGCGCGAAGCAGACATGGTGGGGCAGTGAATTGTTATACTAGCATTGTCGTGTTCCTTGGTCAATAGGCGGGGCGAAACATTGGTTAAGATAGCTATTGCGATTGAGATCTTGCAGTGAAACGGTTTAGATACCCACGTCAGAATAACTTGGATAGGCTAAGCAGACATGGGAGAATGGTGAGCTGGCCTTGGCTAAGCAGACATGGGAGAATGATGAGCTGGCCTTGGCTAAGCAGATATGGGAGGATGATGAGCTGGCCTTGGCTAAGCAGATATGGGAGAATGATGAGCTGGCCTAGGCTAAGTGGATATGGGAGAATCATGAGCTGGCCTTGGCTAAGCAGACATGGGAGAATGATGAGCTGGCCTTGGCTAAGCAGACATGGGAGAATGGTGAGCTGGCCTTGGCTAAGCAGACATGGGAGAATGATGAGCTGGCCTTGGCTAAGCAGACATGGGAGAATGATGAGCTGGCCTTGGCTAAGCAGATATGGGAGAATGATGAGCTGGCCTAGGCTAAGTGGATATGGGAGAATCATGAGCTGGCCTTGGCTAAGCAGACATGGGAGAATGATGAGCTGGCCTTGGCTAAGCAGACATAGGAGAACAGTGAGCTGGCCTTGGCTAAGCAGACATGGGAGAATGATGAGCTGGCCTTGGCTAAGCAGACATGGGAGAATGATGAGCTGGCCTTGGCTAAGCAGACATGGGAGAACCATGAGCTGGCCTTGGCTAAGTGAATATGGAAGAATGATGAGGTGGCCTTGGCTAAGCAGATATGGGAGAATGATGAGCTGGCCTTGGCCGAGCAGGTTGCAGAAGTGACTAAAACTGGCATCAGAGTTGGAGAGAAGGAACAGAGATAGAAGGAAAGGGTAGAACTTGTTCTGTGTGGGTAGGGCACGTTTCCTGAATGTGGATTCCACCTCAGCCTTCAAATGACAGTAGACTGGAACTTGCCTTTGTACATCCTTCTAAAACATATCCAAAATTTATACCCAAAGACTGGAAAAATTCTTTAACTTATATGCCCTTTGACTTGATGTATAAATTTGACCAGCAGTAGAATGCCTATATGACAAGGTTCACACTGGACACCTGCGCTCACATGCTACAAAACACACAACACACAGCCCTCATCAGTATGAACTGTGGCAGGAAGCTGGAAGAGAAATGCTTGTTGTTTCTCCTTGGGCCTGATGCCTGACCTTCACAATAGGTCTTGCTATTCTATCTCCAGTTCTCCCGTTTTCCATGGCTTCAGAGTCTAGCAAAGCAGATGCATCACAGCTGCAAACTTGAGCTTTAGAAAGCCTGTCATCTGCAATCAAATCTGCTTCCTGAAAGTTTTAGTTGTGATTTAGAAGAACAAAGTAACAAAGAAGCAAAGAGGCAGATAACCTCTTTCCAGTTCTCTTTCTCACCTGTGAAGTAATGCATAGTAGGGCACATAGCCTAGGGTATTACTCTGAGGCTTGGTGAGGCATATGTTAAATACTCAGAGTGAAGTTATCATTCGTGCTTGCTTAGTTACCAGTGATGATGATGGTGTTGACTCCAGCTAACGCTAGAGATGCAAGAACTCAGGAGAACTTCTGTAAGGAAGATATCCATCATTACCTTAAAGTGGAGTGAATGGGAGGTAAGCAGGGAATAATTAATCATTACAAGATGCACAATTCTTTGATGAATATTACCCTATTATGGTCCAGGAATTTCTATAACCTATGCAGACATAAACTTAAACTTTCAAGAGACATTTAAATTATGCAACAACTTTCACAAAAATATTCAGATTAAAGGATGGACTGGCTTCATGGACAAACTGCTTGTTGCACACCAGAACCTGAGTTCAGATTCCCAATTCCCAGGTGAAAAAAAAAAGAGCCAGGTGTGATGGTGCTTGTCTGTAACACCAGCAAAGCTTGTTAGGCTTGAATAGGCAGATACAGGGGGTTCACTGGTCCACCACTCTAGGTGAAACAGCAAGCTTCAGGTTTTCTGAAAGACCTCTTCCCCCAAAATATGGTGGAGAAGCAGTTGCGTCAGACATTGTGTATAGGTCAGTGTATCACATGTGTGCATACACAACACACACACAATCAGATTGAAAGAATATTTCTCAGTTAAAATCAGTACAGTAGGAAATACATTAATCAAAATGAAAAATCCATAATTCTCATTGTAGTGTCAATTCTCTTGTGGTAAAATACCCTAACCAAAAACAATGTACAGGAGGAAGTGGCTTACTTCAACTCACAGTTCAAGGCTATAGCCCATCATTCTGGGAAAATCAAAGCAGAAACTTCAAATGGCTGGTCCCATCCCACACACAGTTAAGAGCACAGAGAAGTGAATGCATACATGCTTGCAGGCTCAGCTCAAGTTCTCTACTCTTAAACAGTTCAAGACTTCCTGTCTAGGGAGTAGTACTGCCAACAATAGACTTGGTCTTCATACATCAATTAACTTGATTAAGACAATCCCTAACAAGCATGCTTACAGGCTGATCCAAACTCTCATTGAGTCTCTTCCCAGGTGTGCTGGATAGCTTTAGTTGTCAACTTGACACACGTGGGATGGAGGGAACCTTAATTGAGAACTGCCTCCATTGGACAGGCCTGTGGCCATATCTGTTCAGTATTTTCTTGATATTTTTGAGTGATATGGGAGGACTGAGCCCATTGTGCATGTCGCCACCCTTGGGCAGGTTGTTCTGTATTGTATAAGAAAGTGGACTGAACATAGGTCAAGGGAGCAAGCCAGTGAGCACTGTTCCGCCATGGCCTGTGCTTCAGTCTCCTTGCTTCAGGCTCCTGCTCCGAGTTCTTACTTTGGGATCCCTCAGAGACGAACTGTGATCCAGGAGATGTAAGCCACATAAACCCTTTCCTCCCCAAGTTGGTATTGGTCAGAGTATTTTGTCATAGCAATTGAAGGCAAACTAGGACGCCAGGTGATTCTAGATTGTGCCAAACTGACAATGAAAGCTAACCCTCAAAAGCTCATCACCTACATGTAACCACAATCAGCCCCAAATAATCAAGGATCCTGAAGATTGTGTTTTCTCCTTTATATATCATCTATTTGTATTTGTATGTTATGACTCTATAGTATTTTATGCAGGAGTGGATAGTCTCTGCATCTTTTACTGAGACTGTGATACAGTAATGAACTGTGGTTCCACAAAGTTCCTTCTCTCTCCTCCTCATCTTTATTTCTTTAAAAGAGAAAGTCTCCCTATAGCCCCAGATAACCTGGAATTAACTATGTAGTCAAGCTGGCCTTGATCTCACAGAAATCCATATGCCTTTGCCTCTGAGTGCTGTGATTAAAGGCACGTGCCACCATGCCCTGCTGTCATTTCTTATTCTCCTGCTTCATGGTACCATCCTAAGGGACTCAGTGGCAATGCAGAGATCAAGGAAGAATTAAAGCTTTGCTAGTCTTCCATTGTGAGCTGTGAGCCCCTTTCCAGCTTCACTAGGAATTGTGCCTCAGGTGTGTTAGAAAGTGGCTCCCAATCACTTAAAAATAAATAAATAAAAATTAAAAAAAGAAAGGCTCCCTACTAATAAAGTGTTTTTTAACTTCCATTGGCTTACTGGTCAATAGACTTGGGGGAGAAAGCCAAATAGTTCTTAGCTTTCAAGAAACAGTCTATCTATCATCAAATACTCTAATAAAATTTATCCAGCTTCCTAATTTCCTGGTTCTTCATAAATACCTTGCACATACAGGTGCTACCCTCTCCGTCTTTCTAAATGTACCTTACATAACCTTAATAGAGTACTGATTTGTAGTTTCTGTTTAACCAAGTTCTAAGTAATTATTGTTAATAGTCTTTGAATGAAATAAATTTTAGAATATTATTTAGAGCTCAAAATATTTATTACCTATCATAGTCTTTCAATAGCTGATGGAAGTGCAAGCTTTTTACTTTTTTTGCAAGTTTCTTACTAATCACCCATCAATGGAAGGAAAATGGTCAAGAGCCTCATGAAAAATCCTTAGGATTATGCAAGTAGAAGATTCTTCCTGCTATTCAAAGTTACGATGAAGACAGTACAAATTATTTTGATAGACTTAAAAAGATCCCACCTAGAGAAGGAAATAAACTATTTAAAGTATCATCTAACACCAGCCAAAAAGTTTCTGAAGTTTATATATTACTATTTCCTGGCTTTAAAATTATTTAATTTTTACAACAATGTTCCCAGAATTCTGATGCTTTCCAAGTGTATTACATATTTCTTCTATTCTTTTTTAACTGACACAATAAGTTAAATTCAAGATTGAATGATTCTTTTTGATAGTCACAACACTATTGCTTATTCCAATGAACTAAAGCAAAAAAAAAAATCAGAAAATTTCAAGGAATATTAGGCAATGCACTAAGTAGCTTGTACTCAACGAAGACTACAAAGTAAGTTTAAATAAAAATTTTATAATCTGAGTTATATGACAGCAGTCATAAAATAGGCTACTGTTTTCACATGTAATTTAATCAGTGCACCAAAATGAAATGGTATATTGTACTTTCAAGATGATACATTACTTGCCATGAGACACATGGCAAGGATGTAGCTATATTTTACAGGAAACATACAAACTCTTCTTTCAACTTCTCGGTTATCTCACATCCCCAATCAGTTGACTTTGTAGTGAAGGTCTTAGGATGTGCACTTATCAGTGGCATTAGCTTAGGATTTGTTTTTCATGTTGGGACCCTCAAAGCACCTTGCATTTTCAGGATCACTTAAGAAGTCTAGTTCTTTATATAACTTAACATTGTTTAGTCTTCAGTAGGATGCAAGGAAGTGGGTTGCCATGTTTATCCAAGACAGTGTAGCTTGAGGGTTGGCAGTGCATAAGTGCTTGGGTTTGATCTGCACTTTGTCCCATTAGTTATGTCTCATTTGGCTATGAGACAGTAGGCCATTTCTTCACTTGTAGAATTCCCATCACCTACCGGTGAAGGTTGTGTAGTGGCTTGATGGGAGATGATTGTGAAATTGTGAGATACACTGTGCACATACCAAGTCTCATGTCTTACTTTGGATGTGATGAGCCCTGGGTAGAGGGGCCATGCTGCTCTGCAAACATTTTCTTTCTTTCTTTCCTTGTGGGTAGCTTTACTTTAATGTATAAAAAAAGGAGAAAGGCTGATCAACACGCAAAGAACAATGAGAACTTAAGGAATCATGCTGAAGTTTATCTTGAAGAATAACCTGAGAACATTTTGGAAACACAGATTAGGCTCAATAGGCCCTTAGAAAGGACAGTAGTAGAAGGCATGATTATCAGCGGTGAGTACTAAGGTGAGGATAAAGAAAGGGAAAGATCTGAATATAATCAAAATACATTGTATGAAATTTCCAAATCAATAAAAATGAGCCTTAGGTGTAAAGGTTCCACTCTATATGTATCAATTAGGGCTGGGTATCTCACAGATGTGTGACCAGTTGTGGAACTCTGTAATATGTAACATATGTAACATATGGAACATATGTTGCAAAAAATAAGATTCTTTAATAAGTGGTGCATATATACATGTCTGTAAATATAAGGATTCATGTTTAGCATACAGTAAGAAATTTCATTTGTTTAGAGATATGACAGAGCTAGGGTTTTCTCTGGGTCGTATGAATCTCTACACTGAAGGCTCATGGAACATACTGAAACTGGGGTAGAAAGAATACTCATACATCCCTCAACTCTCACCAGTGAATCTTTCTCATACAACCACAACTGATGAAGTTGTAGAGAGCAGAAACTGCAGAGTATGTGTTTCTGGATAGGACTCCTATATTAAACCTCACCCACCTACAGTTTGGGGACCATTTCAAAAGGAGGGTCAGTAAGATTGTAAGAGCCCAGGTTGGTGCATGAACACGAGATACCAAGAGGCTTTCAGGCTACTGGGAACTTGCTCATGTGAACTTGTATGTTGCACTTGGTGACAGTATACACAAGATCCGTGTTGACTCAATCAGACAAAAATCCAGCATAGAATGAAGGAACTGGACAGCAGGCCCCAACCTTAGCTTAGGAACTATTAGCAGCTGATTACTGCTGGGTGAGGGAGAGACTTCTTTAAGGGAGAGACTCTAGATAGGCTGACTAGTCTCCAGTGGATGAACTTGCAATGAATGATATCTGGGTACAAATGTTTGACTAGAAAGGGCTTAACATATATGACAAAATGCATGAAATCTGGTGGGTGAGGGGCTATGGGGGAATCATGGGTGGGGAGGGGCTCTAAATTTCATTAAGATCTATTACATTAAAGGAACAAAACTCAATAAAAGTATTAAAATTTAGCAAAAATTAAAGATTAAAATTAGAATCCTTCAAAAAATCACTTGTTTTAGAAATACCTATGTTGTTTACATCTTATTTTGGGATTGTTATAGTGTACACAATATATATTCATATACAATAACAAAAGAGCTTATATTTAAATACACAAGTAAAAATAGAGTGTAATTTTCTTTTTTACCTTTGATATCAAAAGGTTTTCCCTAATGATAGAAAAGCATTCAACCCAATTAAGTACCTTTGTAATATTTTATTCATACTATTTTACATTTTGATTCAGGATTTCCTCTTTCTTTTTTAGGCTTAATTTAAAATTAAATAGCATGCTTTAGAAAAGTTTAACGTTTAGCCTATTCTATAAGCCTTTAAACTGACTTGGGTCACAGGCTGAGTATGATTCATGATAAGAACTAGTTCACTTATAGATGTAATTTCAGTGCTATTTAAAAGGGAGCCAGTGTCTTGCAACAAGAGAAAGGACTGTACATTCATATATTGTATTATCTAGGCTTATTTAAATTCCTGTCTTCTCAATTTCTAAATTCCCTAAAGCTTAATTCAACTTTAGAAATATTCTCAGTCTGTGAATCTATCTTGCTTAACATTTTTAATGTTTATGTACATATACTTGTAAATACACATACATCTAAATACCTACTGGCCCATAAGACCCCTGCACTCTGATGTAGGCTCTGGAAGGAAGACAGCACCCACACAAATGAGCAGAATGAGAAAGCTCAGTCAACAGCTATAGCTTCAAAGCATGCCATTCCCCTTTGTTGTATGATTTGATGTTTCTTTGCAGAATGAACTAATATTTCCAAACAAAATTGCTTTTAAAATTTAACATCAAGAGCAATTTCCACTTCAAAATTGTACCAGTTATTGAAAATGTTTTCAGTGGTGTTACAAATGGTCTTGAAGCTTTCCCAAATGTACTCAGCATTTAGTAATGGGTGTCTGTGACGCTCCTAAAATTTGCTCATCTAGTTATCTCTAAGCAAAAACAAGAAAAAAGCCTGGAGAAGTAATCATCACGCTGTGTATAAAATAAATGCAGCAAATAGCTCTGTAAAATAATATTTTTAAAAGAGCTCTTTTTTGCTATGTTTTGTTTAATGTCCCAGAACTTTCCAACTGAGAATTAAAGAAAACGGTTATACTGAATAAAGTTGGTTAAAATGACCTCAGAAAAGAATTTTTAAAAAAGTCAAAAGAAATACACTTAGGGAGATTCATATGCCTATCTGCATCTTAATCAAGAAGCATGCATAGCAGTTAGAATCTCGATCTAGATAAGAACAAGGCTGAAAACTTCCAGGACATTCTTCAAACAGAAGATTATTCACATCTCTTAGAAATAATTCCCAAGGCTGTTGTCCAGACTATCCAAAGATCTTTATTGTGAAATGTTTCTTCTCAATCTTGAGACATTTGACAGAAGGAAACTTTCTCTGTTCCTCTTGCGAATCTACTACGGATGGTCTAATGCTGTGTTTTACTCAGAGTCACCTATTCACCAATGTGATAGCAGTAGGGGTTGGCATGTTTAAAAGACAGATATTAACTCATGTGGGTGGAGCCTTCATGACTGGAATTAGCACCTTCATAAAAGAGCCAGAGCGCTGCCTTGATCCTCCCGTGTGTGGGCACAGTGAAAAGGTGCCATATATGAACAGAGAAACAGCCTTCACCACACACAAAATCTGCTAGTACCCCAATCATGGGTTATAGTCTCACAATAACACAGTGGACAGTCTGTTTCTTCTCAGACTTTGGTTTCATCAAGGGTAGGGAGTGATTGTTATTTTCACACTAACACAGTGAACAGTCTGTTTCTTCTCAGACTTTGGTTTCATCAAGGGTAGGGAGTGATTGTTATTTTTCACTGAATTACATTGGTTGGACTCACTGTATGTTTTAGTCTCATCCTCCTCTCCTTCTAAAATATTCAGACCTGTTTTTAAAAGAAAGGACAGAATTCAAAGATTCACACATTTAGGAACTTGTGGTGATCTTCATTTTTCTAAACAGCATTTAGAGTGTTTGTTTTTATTTGTAAACTCCTATTAGTGAGTTTGGACATGGATGTTTCATTTCCAGTGTCTTGAATATGTCAATTACAGAAATGTATACACCTTGAGTCACAAGAAATACATTTGTTTAGGGCCATAATGTTAATAATGGGAATTTTACCTGTTACCTATCAATATTTATGTTTCATAAAGTGAATGAAAAGATGAGTAAGACTTTTTAACAATCATTTCAGAGATTTTGGGCCTTTGATTGTAGCCATACCTATTTTTTTAGAATATCATTTTTATCAACACTATTTGGAGTGCTTGAAAAAAAGAACTTATAAAAATTTCTAAAGACATGCAATGAATTTTCAATTATCTCATTATTTTCCCAAGGATCTGGTACAGTTGGCTTACATTTACTGTTAGGTATGTTTTTAGCCTAGAATTTGAATGAATTGAAATAACTTAAAAGTCATGTTCAGCTGAAATTCTTAAATAAAATGCTAACTCTGTCATTTGTGCCAAGGAAGACCCTAAAGTGACTTGAAGATTTCTCTATGAAAATACACAAACAACTCAAGAAAAGATTTATTATATATATAATTATATATATATATAAAGTAAAATTGACAAAAGCTTTAAAAATTAAATGCTAACTTTGGATTGTTAGAAAATAGAATCTAGGACAAAGATTCGGGAGATGCAGTCTCAAGGCAGAAGCAAGAAAAAAGGTAGTCAAAGAAAGGCAGAGAGAGGCACATTCACAAATCTGCTGCTGTAATGGAATGAGCTGTCAAAAGACAACTGGGCTCTGCACAAGTACATCTCCTCAGCACTGGGGCCAGACATAGTCCTAGCAGAAGGCTGAGCCTTCAGTAGTGGTGATGGTGTGTCTAGAGCAGGGGTTAATCCCTTCCTACTTCCTGTAGACTATTGATCAATGTTCCTGCCACAGACAAGACATTTCCCTCCTGAACTTTTGAGCTGTGCCATTCAGCTTTGCCTGTGGACATTAAAGATGTCAAATGCTATCCAGGGCTTCTCTTTGAACAAACTGGATACACCAGTGGTCTCTGCTACATTAGTTGCCATTCAAGAAGCTGATATACAGGATGCACATTTCAATTATATGACTAATGGCTGCTTGGGGGAAGCCAAGAATAAGAGATTTCAGCTCCTGGCAATGCTCAGGAGATAAGAAGGTAAAAATTATCCAAATAAATACAATTGGTATTAGTAGAATGCCAACTCAAACCTTTCCTCTGCTCTTCTATAGAGATGGAAGGGGAATAGAATGCTCTGGCCAGGAAGGTTCATCAACAGCAATGAAGTTGCCATTAAGAGTCATCACAGATATTTTAAAATGGGGAAAAGAATTACGAGCTAAAATAAACTCAGGTCCCATAAGTGGAGAATGAATACTGGGCTGTTTGCTTCATGAAGATATTTTTGTTGTTCTTCTGGAAAGACTTTCTTGTCTGAACTCATTGAGTTATTTTAAGGGGATCTATTTATCTTACCTTGGCTTTTATGATCACAAGTACAAAACACATGGAAATACTAGCAACTCGTGGTTTTCTAGAAATCTATGGAGGGTCATTGTTTCCAGATTGCCCATTTGCTGAACTGAAAGCCTCATTTCTGGAGAGATGCATGGCATGGGCCTGTTGCATTTCAGTTTTTTCTCTTTGGCTGGGAAATAAGGCTACAGGTGTTCATCATTGCTGGGTATTTCATGGTCATCTGTAGTGTGTATGAGTTTCCGCATGGCCACACAGATCAGAGGGTTTTCACTGAGCCTTCCTAAATCAGCACTTTACTTTTAAGCTGTTGTGGGATTCAGAAAACAATATCCTAAGTATGACATTGTACTTGCTGAGCAGTGTGAACTAAGAAATTGAAGAGCCTTAGAAGTGACTGTGCACCTGGGCTTCCTTACTCTCTCCATTTCTACCCCAAGCAAAGAATGAGACCTTTTTTCTTTTGGAAGCCCTGATAACACAGTCTCCTCCACAGGAACACATTTAACTTCAGCTCCCTGCCCTAAATTTCACTAATATTTCTGACTATGGGCGGGTTCTGGAACAAGACATAGGCATAGGAAAAGACTTTCTAAATCAGATAACAGCTGCACAGGAAGTAAGGTCAACAATCGACAAATGGGACCTCATACAACTCAAAAGCTTCTGTACAGTGAAAGAAAAAATCAAGCGGTTGAAGAGAAAACCCACATAGTGGGAGAAAATCTTTACCAGTGATACATCTGACAGAGCATTAACATCAAGAATATATAAACTACTCAAAAAACAAAGACGTAAGAAAACAAATGACCTACTCAAAAGATGGAGTAAAGAGCTGAACAAAGTCTTCACCAGTGAGGAATTAAAGATGGCTGAAAAACATCTTAAAAATTGTTCAACATCATTAATAATTAAGGAAATGCAAATTAAAACCACTCTCAGATATCATCTCACTCCAATACGACTGGCTAAGATCAAGAAAACAAAAGACAACAGATGATGGAGAGGTTGTGGGCAAAGGGGAACACTCATCCACTGCTGGTGGGAATGTAAACTTGTACAACTACTATGGAAAGCAGTTTGGAGCATCCTTACAAATCTTGGAATGAGCCTACCACCTGATCCAGTCATACCACTCCTGGATATATACCCCAAAGACTCATCCTACTGCAAAGATACATGCACATCTATGTTTATTTCCGCTCTCTTCACAATAGTGAAGAGCTGAAACCAACCCAAATGCCCCTCAACAGAGTAGTGGGTTACAAAAATGTGGTACATCTACACAATGGAGTACTATTCAGCGATAAAGAAAGATGGCATTATGAACTTTACAGGTAAATGGATGGAGCTCAAAGCCATTATGCTGAATGAAGTAACACAGTCCCAGAAAGACAAATGGAGAATGGCTTCCCTCATTTGTGGATGCCAACAGCAAATCCCCCAGATGAAAGGTAAGCTGAATGAGATTATTGTTATATTTCTGTTTATATGAAAGCAACTATGTTGTTAGAATGTGAATCTCTCAATGTGCTCTAGAATCCACTCACCAATTATTTTCAGACTCTGTAATTACTGAATATGGTGAAAAATATGTATCCATACTTTAGAGTAATATAAAATTAATGGAGGAAAATGTGAATTTCTAAGCATAAAGAAAAAGTGTGAGAGAAAGATGGACAGTTATGGCAGAATGCATGATCTGGGGTGGGGTGGGGTGGGGTGAAGGGAAAGGGGAATATGCCAGAACTGAATTGAAAAATGATGTATGAAATACACAAAACATCAATAAAAAATTTCACTAATCATGTAGGATTAAACTCATGGCCATGGAAGAGAACTGAAGAAGGAAACCAAACCTATGCAGACTGTATCACACGCTGTTTCTGATTCCTTGGCCCATTCAGTTTCCACAAAAACTCATTTACAAAAACCTGCCTATTCTTTGTGTCCATTCACAATCTACCAACATTAAAACTGCCCATTTTCCTCTCCTTATGAAGAGGGGTATATGCATCTCTGAATCTCACATGAGATCAGTTTATTTCTGTGGATGTGCAGTATCAGAGTGGGTAGGGAAAGTCCTTCGTTGCCACATTAGGAAGACCTGTCCATGTCCACCATCTGCGCATAGGGTTTGGACATGGACTCCTGCACCAACTAAATCCCTCCAGGAGTTGATATTACTCACCATTCCCTTCATTTTAAGTCAGACATGGACCACTGGCATATTTTTGATCATTTTTATACAATGCCCAAGCATTATTTCTACTCCAACTACATTTATCAAATCCTGAAAGCATTGTAATGAACCTATTCTAAAACTTTATTATCTTTGTGTTATCCTCTCTGAATTATGCTGCTTTTCTTCTGTGAAAGGGGTGGTACTAAGTCCTGAGTCTGTAAAACTGTTCTGAGCCCTCTATTTCTCTGGGTGGCTTGTATCTTCCAGTTGTCATCTGTGTGTCAACATGTTCTGCTTTTGCCCTTCAGTGATAGGAAACCTCCCATGTGATGGGCCAGACGATTTTCATGACCTGGGTAGTTCCCTGTGGTTGGTTGGTAGATAGACTATGTCATACCAGACTATTGTCATCACAAACTACTTGTGATTGCTACTGTGTGACAGTTCTTTATTTCCCTGCTTTGTAGCAAGCTATAGATGACAAAGGGCTGAGCCTTGCTGGTTGAATTCTGAAATGTAGATCTTATTAAATTTAGAATTTAATGTAGAGTAATTTATTTCCAGATATTTTGCTGAAAAGGAGAAGGGTTGATGCAGCAGCTTTCTTTCTCTCTGTCCTGAAAGGATAGACTAGCTCTACAAATCATTGTCCGGCTTGACAGAAATCAATGCAAACCATCACTAGAAATTCACATTTCACCCAACAATGTGAAAAGGTAAATAAATAAAAGTCTGTTCAATTTTGCAAGTGCTTTTCAAGCTCTGGCCTGGAAGAAAAATGAAAATAGAATACTTCTCTGATTTAAAATTCATTAGAATATTTCAACTCAAGCCTGCTCACGATTTTATCATAACAATTTCAGTCCTCTTTACAGTGAATACTTGAAAACTGTGCCAAGCTCTTAAGCTTTGTAAAAGAGGCTTTGGTTTCAATAACATTTTTTTAATGTTTCCTCTTTATTTCTTAAGTTTAAGAGAAATTTTTATTCTTTTAAGGATTTCATATAATGAATATTGACTATAATTATACCTCCTCTCCCATCTCCACACTCACCCAATCACCCTCTGAACCCCACCCTGAACTTCATGTCTTCTATTAGTAAATGAAAATCCCCACCCATCTTATGGAACACCTCTGAGTTGGGTGTAGGAGAAATCATATCTTATTAGAGCTCCAGTGATCTGTAATTCTTACACAGAGGTGTGCCAAAGTAAGGGCCCACTCCTTTGTACACAGTTTGGGGTCAGAATATACCTGGTTTCTTGGCATCAGATTTTCTCTCTTAATTTCTGTTTCTCTTACACACTGCTTAGGAAAGTCAAGTAGGGATTTCCCTTTTTCTCAGCTGTCAGAAATGCTTGGCTTTCATCCTCAAAATTAGTTGTTCATAGGCCTTGCTTGCATGCAGGTTCCACTTTGACTGTTCTGGGCCTCACTCAGCACAATCATCTCTCTGTGGACCAAGGCATTCTCCCATGGGATTTTTTCCTAACAGAGTTTTACTGTGGGTAAAAGGAGAAGCTAGGTCCCCATAGCAGGCAGTGGTTAGCTCACAGGCCTCATTCCCAAGATTCTCTGAGTGGCAGCTGGGAAGTTTCACAGCTTCACAGGACAGCTTTATTCCAACATCCTCTAGTTTCTTTTCTTAAGTCTATATGGACTCCTCGGTTTCTCATGCCTTTAATCCTAGCACTTGGGAGGCAGAGGCAGGTGGATCTTTGTGAGTTCAAGGCCAGCCTGGTCTACAGAGTGAGTGCCAGGACAGCTGGGGCTACAGGGAGACCCTGTCTCGAAAAGACCAAAAAAAAAAAAAAGTCTATATGGACTCCTCAGTTTCCTAATGCTGTTGAGAACTGCAGCCAGATCTTGACTGGGCATTCTTTTTTAGAACAGTCTACATTTGACAGATTTGTTGCTAAGGTTTGTGAGGAATACAAAGAAGTTCAATTTTCCCTAAGGAGAACATAGTCCAAGGTGAGAAAGAAGACCTGATATTCAAATGGTTTATGCGATCAGAATTGCACAGGTTTACACACTTTAATAATCACTAAGAGTATTATGTTGCTATAGATTAGATCTAGACAAAACTCTCTACTGGTTCTGCAGCTGAATCATAAAAGTATTAGATCACACTTAGAACTTTCTCAAAGGCTGAGCAGGTTCTGCAGCAGAATCATAAAATATTAGAGCACACTTAGAACTTTCTCAAAAGCTGAGCAGGTTCTGTGAATTTATAGTGGTTGTGTAAAACCGTTTACCCATTGAATTCTGGAGTTTTAAAGCGTACCTAGATTCTTACATGTTGGAAGTTCCTCTTCAGGTCAGTTTATTTCTGTCACTAATGTTCTCACAAGCCATGGTGAATAATACTTTTGCAATTCATTTGGTTTTATTGGTTTCCCTTCCCTTATGGCTTATTAGCACACACTATTGAAATCACAGATTGCAGAATCACAGGATGATTTCCCTTTCAATCTTATTATTACTTTGCTTCTATTCTCGACTCTACTGTAATTTTTCATATTTTTGGTTCCTTGATCCACATTGGAATGTTCTCTGTTCATTTCTAGCACAAAAAGAAAACACAGAATGTGGTTGTATTTCCCAGAGTCTTTGTTGCTGGAAAGCACATTGAAACTCATGAGGGGGAAAAAAAACTAATCAAATGTAAGTTTAAAGTTTCCTGGAGACAAAGCAGATACATCAGAGACTGAGCTGTTTCTCCCAACACAGTTGGCTAAGTCCACTGGCAGATCTATGTCCGGGGAAAACACAGGCTCCTTGGATGGGAATTAGCACCTGTGAGTGCTGCTGGGGATGAAATGACAGGAAGATTGAAGAGGACGTCAGGAGATAACTCATCAGTACAGTTCATCAGAATGTTGCTGGTACTTACTGAATATCAATAAGCAGGGCTCCCGGGAGCATGGACATATTCCTGTGGTTGAAACCACCTTTGAGGTGTGAAAGCACTGTTGAGTGTTAGTGGTAGATACCTCTAATTGACTAGGATGATGGATTTTTGAAAATTTTCTTTTTATTAATCTTTATATCCTGTAATGTGATGCCATTGTTTTTTTTATTTTAATTAATTTTATTTCTGTATGTGTATGAATGTACTGTCTGCATGCAAGTCTGTGCACCCGTGTCGTGCAATGCCGCGGAGGTCAGAAGAGGGTCTCAGATTCCCCTGGAACTGGAGTTCTCCTGGAATTGGAGCTTCAGACAGTTCTCAGCCACCATGTGGGTGCTGGGGATCGAACCCGGGTCCTCTGCAAGAGCGATCGGCACTCTTAACTGCTAGGCCATCTCTCCAGTCCCAGATTCCATTGTTTTTACAATAATAGAAACAAAAATTTAAGATACAAGATAAAACCCATTTGAAAGTTTAACTTAATGCATCTTGTCATTTATGACTTCTATATTTCATAGAGTTAGTACAGTTTTCTTCTCTTTCTTATTTTTTTGGTCTTTGTATTAGTAAAGGTTCTCTAAAGAAACAGAATCAGTAGGTAGGATGAATATACATATATATGTGTATTCATATATATATATATATATATATATATATATATATATATAGAGAGAGAGAGAGAGAGAGAGAGAGAGAGAGAGAGAGAGTCTGAGTTGTCCAACAATGGCTGTGTTACACTGGAGAGGCTGAGAATCCAGTAGTTGGCTCAGTCCATGAGGCTGGATGTCTCATTAGTCCCAATCTGGTGCTGAAGGCCTGATGGATTCTGGGAGAACTGCTAACCTTCAGTCTACATTGGAATCCATGAAGTTGGCCACAGCAGCAAGATGAACTCACCAGTGAGAGAGAAGACAAGCTACAAAAGGCTAAGTTTCCTTCTGCCATGATTTTTTATACTGGCTGCCATCAGAAGGTAATGCCCACATTTAGGGTTGGTCTTCCAGCTTCAAATGAACCAATCAGAAGTTCTCTCTCTCTCTCTCTCTCTCTCTCTCTCTCTCTCTCTCTCTCTTTATCATTTTAGTTAATATCCCAGATCCAGTCAAGTTGACACCCAGGATTAAGCATCACTTTTTTTTTTTTTTGAGATAGGGTCTCTCTGCAGCCCCAGATGGCCTGAACTCACTATGTAGATCAGGATAGACTTGAACTCACAGAAATCAGCCTCCTGAGTGCTGGGATTAAAGTGTGCCATCACACCCAGCTATTCTTTTCTTTTTTTCCTTTTTCCAGTCCCTCGTGTGGCATTTTTTTGTGATTTTATTCATGTTTTGTCTATTTCAGATATAATTTTCCAATTCAGTTTAGGCATATTCCCTTTTCCCTTCCCTTCACCCCACCCCAGATCATGCATTCTGCATAACTGTCCTGCATCTTTCTCTCAGTCTTTTTTATGCTTATATAGAAATTCACATTTTCCTACATTAATTTTGTATTACTCTAAAATATGGATACATACTCTCCACCCATATACAGTAATTACAGAGTCTGAAAATAAGTAGTGGGTGGATTCTAGAGCCCCTTGAGAGATTTGCATTATAACAACATAGTTGCTTTCAGATAAACAGAAATATAACAATGATTTTATTCAGCTTGCCTTTCATCTGGGGGGATTTGGTATTAGCATCCACAAATGAGGGAAACCATTTGTCGCTTGTTTTTCTGGGACTGTTACTTCACTTAGCATAATGGTTTTGAACTCTATCCATTTACCTGCAAAGTTCATAATGTCATCTTTCTTTACCCCTGAATCATACTTCATCGTGTAGATGTACCACATTTTTGTCATCCACTACTGTTTTGAGGGGAATTTGGATTGTTAGTTCCAGCTCTTTGCTATTGTGAAGAGAGCTGAAATAAACATGGATGTGTATGTATCTTTGCAGTAGGATGAGTCTTTTGGGTATATACCCAGGAGTGGTATGACTGGGTCAGGTGGTAGGCTCATTCCGAGTCTTTTAAGGGTTCTCCACACTGCTTTCCATAGTGGTTGTACAAGTTTACATTCCCACCAGCAGTGGATGAGTGTTCCCCTTTGCCCACAACCTCTCCATCATCTGTTGTCTTTTGTTTTCTTGATTTTAGCTAGTCATATTGGAGTGAAACGATATCTGAGAGTGGTTTTAATTTGCATTTACTTAATTTTTAATGATGTTGAACAGTTTTTAAGATGTTTCTCATCCATCTTTAATTCCTCGCTGGTAAAGTCTCTGTTCAGCTCTTTACTCCATCTTTTGAGTAGGTCATTTGTTTTCTTACATCTTTGTTTTTTGAGTAGTTTATATATTCTTGATGTTAATGCTCTGTCAGGTGTACCAATAGTAAAGCTTTCCTCCCACTCTGTGGGTTTTCTGTTTACCTCCTTGATGGTTTCTTTTGTTGTACAGAAGCTTTTGAGTTTGATGAGGTCCCATTTGTTGACTGTTACTCTTGTTTCCTGTGCAGTTGCTGTCTGATTTAGAAAGTCTTTTCCTATGCCTATGCCTATGTCTTGTAGGTTGTTGCTAACTTTTTCTTCTATCACCTTCAGCGTTTCAGGCTTCACATTGAGATCTTTGATCCACTTTGAGTTTATTTTTGTATATTTTTATTTATTATTTTTGTTTTTCTGTGTTTAGTGTATCCATTGCATGTAAGTGTACCCCTGTTGTGCAATATTTGTGGAGGATGAAAGAGGGCATTGGATCCCCTGGAACTGGATCTATGGACAGTTGTTAGATGCCATGTGGGTGCTGGGAATCAAATCAGGGTCCTCTGCAAGAGCAGTCAGTGCTCTTAACCACTGAGCCATCTCTTCAGCCTGAGTTAGTATAGTTTTCTAAATCACACAATTTGGATGGACAGTTATTATCAGTTGTTAGCTTGTGATAATTTTTTCAGAATGGCATTTTCCTATTTTCTTGTGCCTTGTAACTTCTTAACATTAAGGCATTCTTAATACAGATCTCACAGAAAAGGAATAAGAAATTATTAGACATTGAAAAAAAACCCAAACATTAGGAAGTAATTTTCTGAAAAATGACCTGAAGAATTATAGAACTTGTCTGCAGTGTCCTAAAACTCACTGATCTATGAAAAATGAATTGTTAGAGAGTGGACCTTTGAAAAAATAAAGCCATCACTTCAAACTACTATTTTGGCCTATTTGTCTTTGATCAAACTAAATGCAACCAGTGGAATAATTTCCAATTTCTGGTTCTCCCATCTCCTGCCAACATAAAATGCTCAAGTCTTAGACACAGAAAATTCAGGTCTTGTTAATCATCATGCTCTCTATATGGAAAGGTCTCTGCTTTGCAGTCATCCCATCTCCATCCCAGGTCCTGCTCTTACCTTCTGCTTGTCGCCACCCTCCTCCTGGCCAGGATCTTCTCCCCTTCATTTTTTACTTATGTTCTAGGAAAACATTAATCATGGGCACATTTAAATTTCATATAATTTTGTGCTACAAAATACTAGTACTTTTACTTTTTTTCTGTTTTTAAACACTGAAAACTATTTTCAGCTCATAAGCCAGGTAATAGGGGGCAGGCCACCTTTGATCCATAGCCATGTTTTGCTGAAAGAAAGAGAACTGTTTGATTCATTCCCTACAAATGTAGTATCCAATTTTTAAAATTTGAGAATCGTATACTACTATTATCCTGTTAAATGGACATAGTAAATTGCCTGTTAATGGCATTATTATACCCATAGATTAATTAACCTCTGTATTTTATTGAATTTAATCTATTTTATGTTTTTTGTCAGATTTAAAAAAATTTGATAATTTCATAGGTGAGTACACTGTGTTTTAATCATTCCTCCTCTGCCTCCCGCCTTCAGCACTCCTATGTGTTCTCCACTCATCAATTCTATAGTTATTGTTGTTGTTGGTAGGGTATATATATATATATATATATATATATATATATATATATATATCCTACATTCCAATTAATGTTGTCAGTAGGGCATGCAGATGTCCTTAGGGATGGCCATTTAGAACTGCCTTGTCTTTGAAGAAAACTTCTCTCTCCCTCAGCAGCTATTGCTTACCTTAACCTCTAGGGGCAGGGTTGTGGTCTTTGCAGGTCTGCTTCAAGCAGCCATATTGGAATTTGTGAGTACACTATTTTTTTCTGTCCAGAAGTCATTCTAATCTTCTGGTTTTTACAGTATTCTGCAATGTTCCCTGAGCCTTTTGTTTAGGGGTTGTGCTATGGATGTCCCACTTGGGGCTTGGTATCCCATAGTCACTTATTCTCTGCATTCTGACCAGTTGCAGCCCTCAGGTTATCACAGGGCTCCTTTCCTCCTCCTCTCATTGTTTCTCTCCTGGCTCCTCTTCCAGACCTTGCCTTGTCCACCTTACAGCTCTTCTCTACTTCCTTTCCTCTTCCTTTTCTCCCCCTTCTCCCATTTTAGGCCCCATTGCTCTTCTCTTATTCATTCACAGAGCTGGAATTCAAAGACATCAAAACAATGGGAAAACCCCTCCACAATTGGTAATTATATAGGTCTCTCGTTTTTCCTTGAAATTAATGGGACAATTCTGTTACCCCTTGACAAAAAAAATCCTAGCCATTTACTCTGTACTGAGTTTCATCCTTATAATAAAGACGAACTCTTCCTCAATAGGCTTGTTGCCCAGCTTTATCTGTGATCAGGTCATGTGTTAATTGAACATTACAAAACAAAGTCAATATGTGGCTTGAATTGCACTTAATCATGTGTTAATGATTAATGAACTTGGGTTCTGTAAGCTAAAATCTTCATAGCTTTCATAGCTTTGTAGTGCATAGAATAATGAGAAACTAACAGGGTGATGAGGTTAATTTAGGCTAATTAATGTAGGTCAGTCCTGTTCTTGTTTGTTTAATTCAGAAATAATCATAAAACAATTGAATATGTGCCATGACATTTATTTTTCATTTCAGAATTATTTAAGGACATAAAAGCTTGCAAACACAGTTAGTGTCCCTCCTCAATCCTCAGAAGGAATAACCTCTTTAAAGATTTTCTTTTTTTCCCTTTTATGATTTCTTTCTATTTTTATTGAATGTTTGTGTATTTCATATATAATTTTTCGGTCAGCCTTACTCACCTTAACGCCCCCTTTTCCACCAGCACTCTCCCCAAAATCCCCCACCCCCTGGGATTCATTAATTCTGTCATTTTTGTTACATCAATTGGACCAAGTTACTCTCCCCAGCCATTCCTCAGCACCAGTTTATCCACTGAGCTCTATCTGGTGCTTCCATTTAACAAAGGTCAGTTCTTCCTCACTCAACCATAATCAGTTGCTAATATTTCCTCAGCTAAGATTCTGTTCTGCTACCCATTTGTGCATTCCCATGCTCGGTTTTTGTCTGATGGAGCTTGCATGGGTCTTGGCATGCTGACAGCAATGCTGTAGTTTCATATGAACAGGGTCCCAGGAGCTTGGAGGATTCATTTCCATATGGTCATGCATCACATCCGTGACTCTTACAATCTTTCTGCCCCCTTTTCTGCAATATTCCCTGAGCCCTGGGTGAGTGAAGCTGAATAAAGGTGGCCTGTCCATGGAACCATACTCTGTAGATTCCTAATCTCCATGGTTTGGCCATTCATGTCCTTTTGAGTTCCTGGCTCTTGTTCCATGGGGAACTCCCTTAAGGAGAATTAAGAGGTTAATTAATGCCCTCTTGGACCCTTGTTCTGTGTTGCATGAGCCCCAGGTGTACAGGTTGCATTGTAGATGTGTCTCTTAGGCATGAGCAATTCAAAGACAATGTCAGTGTGTGTCCGGCTGTGGGACTCTCTACTATTCTTCATCTGGTGTAAAGAAGCTTCTTTTCTGAGTGGAGTCTGGGATGTTTGTCTATTAATATAAGGATACCTCTTTTGTTTTCTTTTTTTCAAAGCCAGTTTTTTTTATTGAAGCTTTGTGCATTTCATATAAAATTTCAATCAAATCTAGACCCATGCCCCCTCCCTGCACCCCAGAGCTCATGCCAAACATGTTTTTCATCTTTTTCTCAGTCTCTCTCAAAATTCTTGATGCAGAAGTTTACTGTTCCAAGCAGAAGTTCACCATTTCACTCAGTTCTCTGACCCAGTCTGTTGTTGTTATTCCTTCCAATATGCATCACTCCAAAATATGCACATATATATGCCACGTATATCATGGGTTTTAGCATCTTCAGTTTATGATTTTTTCTTTAAAGATGTCATGTTTGAAGGCTCTTCCTTGGCAATTCCAAACTACTATCAGTTCTGCCCTTGTGCTCCACACTGGGGTTTTCCCTTCTCATGGTTACCAAATCAGGTCTAGTAAGCACCGCATCCTGTCTTGATCTTCCTTTACTGGTCTCCATGATACAGCCTGGGTAGTCCAACAATGACAGTCTATACTCTGAAGAGGCTGAAACCCCAGTAGTAGCTCAGTCCACAAGTTGGATGTTTCAGCAGTCCCCATCTGGCACTGAAGGTTTGGAGGATTCTTGGAGAGACATGAGTCTTCAGTCCATATTGGAAGGTTGAAAAGCTGTGACTTACGTCTTTGAAAGATGGCAAAAGCAGTGGCAGCCACAGGGTAGCTGTAGTTGCCACTAAGATAGGCAAAACAGTCTACTTTCTCTGGAGCTGTTGTCTTGGTCTCTAGTCAATTCTGGCTGTTTTCTTTCATGGGCTGCCAGCTTGTCCAGGCATAACCTTTCAATCCTACTAATGAAGCACATGCAATTAGATATATAGGTATTTAAACAGTATAATATATAGCCTTTCG
>VZQC01015259.1:339800-372081 GCA_009823505.1 Rhizomys pruinosus | reverse complement strand
CTCGCAAATTTGGTTCTAACATGAAGGATGCTTGTACTTCACAGATTATCACTTATTGTTCAAAAAAATTGAAACAAACAAAACAAACAAAACAGAAAGCATGGACAGAAAAGTACCGAGATGATGATCTGGATTGGAAGGGGTGGGGTGGGGAAGGGAGGGGATATATGCCTGTACTTGAATTTGGAAAATGATGTAATGATACATAGACCAAGCACAAAAAAAAGAAAAATTTAAAAAAGATAGGCAAACAGCTGTGCCTTTTTTTTTTACTTTTTTTTTTTTTTTTTTTTTTTTTTTTTTTTGTCTTTTTATTGATCGCAAATTTTAACATTTAGTTCTATTTAACTTATTGGTTATACTTCCTTTTGGATGTTTAAGCCACACAGTTTTAGCCCACGATTAACCAAAGGTTTTGTTTTCTCAAGGTCATTCAGTGATCTGGTCCTCAAGGGTCCACTCAGGCTTTAGGGGTGGGGTGGGAGGAAGCCTCTGGCTCCTTTTGGGCTTTTCAATTACCAGTTCCATCCACCTTAAGGACAAAGTCAGGGTCTTGCTAGACCAGGCTTCCCTTTTGAAGCATGAAGCAGACTTCCCTTTAATACGACTGGCCACTAGCTGAAGTCCCATTAGTTGGATTCTCCAAGACCTCCGCCACAAGGAAAGACTGGTGACTCCAATTTCAGGACATTTTCAAAGAGATGGTGCCCCAATGCATAGGTCCCTGGGACTTTAGTTGACCTCTGAGGGCAAGAAAAAAGTTCCCCTTAAGATACTTGCCAAAATTAGATGGGCATTAAGTAGTTTTGTTAAAGCATCCAGAAAGGCTAAGTTACACCAGCCTTGTATATTTTAACTCTGTGTAATATTTTTAGAAAAAGCTGGACAAAAGCACAACAGCCATTGTATAAAGAAATATAAGAAGCATTCCCCAAAGATAAATATACTTTGTGCTTAGAACATAATGTCTGACCAAACTAGTTTTGTTCCTCATTTCTTTTGATTTTACTATTACTCTAAATATTGCATACATACCTTCCATCCATTATACCACAAATTCCCTAATCTGAAAATAAATGGTTAAGCTTAATTCTAAGAACTGTTAAGGGATTCAAAATAAAAAGCACAGTGTTCTCAGAATCACAAGGGAAAATATAACATAACCATTGCCTCAGTTTGCCAATACAACTAGGTAATTGCGTGCTGCATCCACAGACTGAGGTATACCACATTCATCGTTTGTTTTCCTGGACTTTGTTATTTATCATTAACAATGATATCTTCTAGGTTCCATCATTTGACCTGCAAAGTTCATGTGTCATCTTTCGTTTAACCTGAATAGAACTCCATTGTGTAGATGTACCACATTTTCTTTATCCACTATCAGTTTGAGGGGCACTGTGTTGAGTTCCAGCTCTTCCACTATTGTGAAGAGATATGCAATAAACATGGCATGTGATGTATCTCTGTGATAAGAATGAGTCTTTTGGGTAATACCAGGAGTGGTAACAGCTGGGTCAAGTGGTAGCTCATTTCCGAGTCTTTTAAGGGTTCTCCACACTGCTTTCCATAAGGTTGTACATTTTACATTCCCACCAGCAGTGGATGAGTGTTCTCCTTTCCCACAACCTCTCAGCATCTTGGTATTCATTTGTTTTCTTGATATTAGCCATAGTCATAGGAGTGAGAGATATTTTAAAGTGGTACCAACTCAAATGCCCCTCACTTGATGAGATGGATAGAGAAAATGTGGTACATATGTACACAATGGTAGTTCTATGCAGTAGTAAAGGAAAGAAAACATCAATGAATTGCAGGTAAATGGATGGAACTAGAAAGATATATTTAAGTGAAGTAACCACAGTCCCAGAGGGAAAAAACGATGGAATGATATCCCTCATACTGCAGAATGCTAGCACTGAATAACCCAGTTGTAAATATTCTTGTAAGAGGGATGCATATTAAAGAACAACAGAAAGACTGCAATCAGAAAACTGACTGAAAATGGTGAATTTGGGGAAGAGTGGAGAGCCGGAGAAGGGAACGGGTTCATATTCGATTAATGTATATTTAATTGAGTGGTTTCAACAAGTTATTCCCAATTTTGTGCCCAGACTCTCTCTTACAGGTTACATGGTGTTTAGTTCGATTAGTAAAAGTAAATATGGTATATAAAAACAGCATTGGTTTTAGAAAGGGTTCTGAAATAAAAATGGTAATACACCTTAGTAATTGGAACTATAAAATTGTTGTCAATCCACATTTGTTATACTTAGTAAAATCTGTATACCAATAACTTTGGGTGGCACATAAAAATGTTCTCTATAATTTTTCTATTGTACAGTATCATCTTGTAGCATTCTCTTTTACCTGTAAGGATGATTTACTTAAGAAATTAAGTTTGCTTCCCAAGTGAACGACATAACAGTCACCCAAAACAGCTAGGTAAATTTAATGAAACTGCACATTTGATTCCATGCCAATAGGTACTGGTACTACAACTGCCTTTTTGAGACTCATGGTCAAAAAACAAAAAACCTAAAAATAAAAGGGGATACAGATATATATGAAACTTTTTTTGTCAAAAACTTTGCAATTCAAACTAACTACGGGAAAAGATTGTGTGTTCCCCACAGGTTCAAAACGTCACCAACTTAACGGCTGAAAAAGAAAAGACACAGCTTTGCATTGTGTAGCTTGTACCAGGAAGTGCCAGCAGAAAGGTTGGCCCTTCTGACAATTGAAAGGAAGAAAGCCCTAAACTGCTACAGGCATCAAACCCCTCTGTGGATCCTACTGTAACAACTATTTATAATGAGTCCTAATGAAACTTACCTCTAGTGCCACAAAGTTTTAAATATGAGAGACTTTCTTACCTCTCCTTCATAGAACAAGGAGGAATATGATGATGATGAGGTCATTCTCTAACTGTAAATTGGAGCCAACTGTTATAGAGGTAATCTCTTATAAATCCAGTAAAACTGCCTTCTTTAATTGACTAATAGACATAGGAACTGTGAAAAGGATTATTCTCTATTCAGAACCAAATATAATACTAAAGTCTCCTTAAGCTGTGCACTTAAGCAAAATATATTAATACAGGAGAGCTCTGATATCAGCAAGGGATTATTCTACCAAGCTGATGTTGGCCAGGGGATCCAAGCCCCCCTCAAAAGGTAAAGGCTTCTTGCCTGTAAACTGGGATACCTGCAAGAAGAGAGGTGATAAGGCCCTGCTGTCAAAGACCTGATGTAAGCATGGGAAAGATGTATTGAGACCACACTTGCAGGTGTACAGTTGGTCTCTGGAATACCAGAGAGTGTACTAAAGGTCACTAAACCAATAAAGCAAATATAGGTCTCCTTGAGTCAAGCAAGACTCCTCCGTCAGCACCAGCTACACCTCACCCGCCTGGTAATACTGTGCAGCAGTGGCAGCCATATGCCTATATAGCCCAAATCTAATTGGCTATTAGCTCTCTCCTTGGAGGAATAACCCATGGCTGATGCCACAAGCTTACATCCTCTAGCAGTTAGGAGATGTTATAAGCCACAGTAAGACTCTGTCATATTTTACAGAAAAAAATGTAATTCATGGATTAACATACCATGCAAATATCTGTGTCTATACCAAAGTAACCTACCATAACAATTAGTATTGTTTAGATACCTATACATCTAATTGCCTGTGCTTCATTAGTAGGATTGAAAGGTTATTCCTGGACAAACTGTCAGCCCATGAAAGGAAACAGCCAGAATTGACCAGAGTCCAAGACAACAGCTCCAGAGAAAGTAGACTGTTTTGCTTCTCATCCACCCGTGCCCCTTTTCTAAGCCTAGGGAACAATCTGAGGAAGAGAGGGTGTGGTAGAATGTAAGGGCTGCGATTGGGGTGAATGGTGAAACTACAGCAATATAGACTGGGCACTTATTTGATCAACTTGAGTAAACATACAAGCCCCCCAGCTGGATGGTGGGACTCTTGGACTGTGTGGGTTTGGGCACAACTGCTTGCACCTTGGTTTTACATGAAGGATGCTTGTACTCATAAATTATTACTTATTGTTAAAAAATGAAAAAAAAAGAAAAAAGAAAAAAAAAGACGTTTCCTCATAAGGAAAAAAAATAAAGTGGTTTTAATTTACATTAATGATACCTCTTTTGTAGTTAGTAAGATGTTCATTATCATAGCCTTAGGACGTGTCAGCCTTGGGAATTTTTCTAAGATCTATGACCTCTTCAGTTGTGTGCATCTGGCTATGTTTAATGTACCATACAAGAGTTTCCTCTCACTGAGTGGGCTTTAAGTCCAATTAGTTAGCCATTGCTATTTATGCTTTTATATTTTATTATATGCTTATCTTTTCATGAATATGATCATTTTGTATGCCTTTTACAAACATGTCATCATATTCTTTACAACTTGTGTTTTTCACAGTGCATTGCATTTTTGTAAATTTGTATTGAAGTTTTGTATATTTTCCAGAACATTTTAATCATCTTTATTCCCCCTTTTCAATTGGCTCCCTCCAATAGCCCCTCACTGGATTTCATGTATTCTGTCATTTGTGTTAAGGCCTATCAAGTAAAGTTAGTGTCCCCTGATATCACTCAGTACAAGTTTAACCACTGAGGTCTAATCAGCATATCTAGAATCCCTCCTTTAAGAAGATGAGCTCTTCCTCACCGAGCAGTAGTCAGCTGCCAATAGTTCTTTGCCTAAGATGGGGGCCTGCTGCCCACTTCCACAGTTCTATGCTGAGTTTTTATCTGCTTGAGTTTGCATGGGTCTTCTGCATGGTGACTCATTACTGTAGGTTCATGAGAGCAAGGTCACAGGAACTGTAGGATCACATGATAATTTGGATATCCATCTACATCTATTCACAAGTGCTAATGATCTGGATGCTTGTCTCCCCAAAATTCATGTTGACATTTATTTTCCAATGTATTAGTGTTAGTGGGTGGGACCTTTTGAAGGTGATTAAATGTAGCCTTGAGGACTCTGCTCTCACTAATGAAATTGACACATTATGAAAGGATCAGAGTGGCCTGGGGATGTGGTCCAGTGGTCCAGTGGTCCAGTGCCTGTCAAGCATGGACAAGCATGTGCAAAGTCATTGGAAAGCATCAGGGGGCACCTGATAACATACTTTTATTTCTTTGCACATATGGATGGCATAGATATGTGCTATCTTGAGACAGAGTACAGTTATCTCAGCATAGTTACTGGGTTGATGCCTTGACATTCCTCTCATTTTTTTTCTTTAAAGTTTCCTTTTTGTGATGTTAATTGATTTTCTGCTTTTTATTTTTTAATTGTGTTCTTTTGACATTTTGTATATTTCATATATCATTTTTCAGTCCAATTTGGATACCTTCCCCTTTCCTTACCCCTCCCCACTCCCCAGTTTATGCATTCTGCCATACATGTCTTGCATCTTTCTCTCAGAGTTTCCAAGGATTTTTTCTTCAGAAGCTTGTTGTTTTGAGCAGAATTTAACTGTATCGGTCAGTTCTTTGACCCAGTCCTTATGTTGTTGTTGTTCCCGCTCCTTTGCATTACTCCAAATTATGCCTGTTTAACCAACACATATGTATCAAAATTGTGACCTTTGGGAATAAACTGTATGTTAATTCCAAAATATGTTTTGGGGTTCACTTTTTCCTTCCTGTCATTTTTAAGTCTTTTATTCTAGGGTATTTCTTGGAATACTTGAACACACCAAGACAGTAGAGTCTGATCTTTTCACTGTGAATGCTCTACAGCCCCTAGGTGTTCAATTATTCAATGAGTGAGTTCACTGATGTATTTGAATTTATTCCAAATTTTTGGATTATCTTTTTTCTACCTTTGCATCATAAATCAGATGATACAATTTTCTATACTTTTGTGTATCTAAATGTAATTTTAAAAATTATTTATTTATTAATTTTTATACTTATGTATGCATGATTTCAAGTAGCCTAGGCTGGCTTTGAATCCATTGTGTAGCAAAGGCTGACACTTAACCCCTTACTCTCCTGCATCAAGCTCACTGTTGCTGGTATTTCCATCAAACTCCACCATGCTCAGCTTACTACATTCTTTATCAAGCTTTTGTAGTTTCATAGCATGGTGCTCCATCAAGTTTAGACCAATTCCCCATTTATTCCATCATACATGGTAAGACTTATCCAGCCAAGCATTTGCACCCAGATGTCCTTTCGCCCACTGGAATCTAGTTGGCCCATTCAGACATTGTAAGCAAGGCATCCTCGCCCTCACTCAGTAGCAATATGTCTTGAATTTCTTTCATCTGAGGTCTTGCCTGACACCCATTTCTCCCCTCCCCTCTGGATCCTTGTTTAATTGAATTGTCATGGGTCCTGTGCTTGATGCCAACATTGCCACAAGTTCACATGTGCAAGCTTTGGGTGACTTGAAATCTTCTGCTTCCCTGTGTTCATGAATCAGACCTGGCCCTTACAACCTTTCCACCCCTTTTTTCTGCAATTGAGCCCTGTGGGCAAGGTTCAATACAGGAGTCCTATCCAGGGACACATACTTTGCAGTCTCTCATTCTCTAAAACTGGCCCATGTGGCCTTCTGTGTGCATTGTACTCTGTTGTTCAGGAAGCTTCACTGGTGAGGGTTGAGGGATGCATTAATTTTCTCTCTACCTCTCGCTCCACTATGCTCTGTGAGACTTAGGTGCAGAGGCTCAACTGTAGATGTGTCACCCTGGACTGGGCATCACTGTGTTCCTTGCCAAACAGTCCCCAGGTGTGTGTGTATGTGTGTGTGTGTGTGTGTGTGTGTGTGTATCAATGTATATATTGATGTATATATACATATTGATTGATTATATATAATCATATATATAACATATATATATATATGTATATATATATATATACATATATATATATATATATATATGTTAAGATCCTGTGTGTGTATTTCTCATGGGGTTATGGGACATCACATTTCCCTCTGGGTTCCCTACCCTTCCAAGATTCATTCATCTCTACTCTTTTTTTTCCCATCTGACCTCCTTCCTCTCTCCCTAGTCCCATCACCCACATTTTTTCCTTCCCTCCCCTCAATAAGACCCATTTCCTACCATCTCCCCTTCCTGACTACCCTGCCAAATATGGCCATTTATTTAACTCTCTGTTCTCCTCCTAGCCTTGGGTCTAGGCCTGTTCCAGCTCTCCTCAGATCTCTGAACAAGCTTCCTAACCCAGACCCATCCCCTTGCATCCTGATTCCCTACACTCAGAGTAGCTGCATCCTCCAGGTGAGTATGTTAGACCCTCCACAGGCTATCTCTATGCATCTCTTGCCTTTGGCTTCCTGTACTACCCTGATGAGAATACTATGTATCACTCATCTGAGAAGTTTTTGCAACAGATGGAGAATATTACAGAGGTCCACAATGGCTCACCCATAGAGAATATATATTTGAGAGATGCCCAGCCCTAAGTGTCACATATGCATTGAAATCTCTATACTTAAGGCTCATCAAACAGAGTAAAACAGGACATAGAGAGAACACTAACACATCCCTTAACTCTCACCAGTGAGGCTTTCTCATATGACAGAGTGTTATGCATCCAGAAGGCCGCAATTGGCTAAGTTTCAGAAAACAAGTGACTGTAGAGTTTGTGCCCCTGGATAAGACTCCTATATTAAGTCTCACCTGCTCATAGTTCAGAGACCACTGGGGAAATAGAGACAGATTGTAATAGCCAGGGTTGGTGCATGGACATAAGGAAACAGAGGCTTTCAGGTTTCCAAGATCTTGCTCATGTGAAAAATGGTGACAATGGTGACCGCAGGCACAAGACCCATGCTGACTCAATCAGAAAAAAAGGCAGCACAGAACTGGGGAAATGGCGGGCAGAGTACAACCTTAGCTGAGGAACGATTGGCAACTGATCACTTTGGGATGATGGAGACCTGATGGTCTTTAATGGAGAGACTCTGGATAGGCTGACTAAACTCCAGTGGAAGAACTTGCAACAAGGGACATCTGGATACAAATGCTTGATTGAATAGGACTTCGCATGTATGGAAGAATGCGTGGGGTATCTTCAGGCTGGGTGCCAAGTACCTTTACCTGTGAGGGCATCTTGCTAACCATTTAAAATATGTATGAAGTAAGGTTTCATTTTAAATACCTTTACATTGTCAGAAAAGTGACAAGGACAGTATATGTGTCATGCATCCCGCCTCCAGTTTCCCCTTACCTGAATATAATGAATTTGTTATTATTTTTTCCAAAGTCAATTTTTATTGAAGCTTTGTGCATGAATTTGCTATAATTAATAAGCCAATGCTCATCCACAATAAAGAAATAAAGAGCACACTCTAATCATATTTTATTATTTTTCCCTAAAGTCACCTTTTAAATGCCAGGAACCCATCCAGGATTCCTCACTACATCTGTCCTTGTATTTCTTTAGGATCCTTTGAGCTGTCAGTTTCTCAGCCTGTCCTTGTTCTGATGAGCCTGATATTCTCAGGCATACTGATCATATCTTCTGTGCAATATCCTGCTCACTGTTGGGAATCTTCCCATGTTAAATCATGACTAAACTGGGGTTATAGAGTTCTATAGAGTATATCACATCCCCAAATAATAAGCATTTAATTCTTACCTACTACTCTTCTAGAAACAATTTCTCCTAATAACAAAATTTCATTACTTTCCTCTTGTTTGAGAGTTGGTGATAGGCTATATGCATATATATTTTGTCTATAACTAGCTGTGTTTTTTAAACCTGTTTCTACTTGTCTATAGATGTCTTTCTGTATGAGTGGGCTCTTTAGCCACTAAGGAAACAGAAAAAATTAAATTACTTTGGAGTAGATTGAAAGCAAAGTCCATTTAGCACATACACTAGAAATGATGTTTTTATGTAAACTTATTTTTAACCATCTGTATATGGTGCTCTAACACACAGCTTAAGTTGTCTAAGTGGAGAGGGAATGTTGGAGTATGTTTGAGAGTGGAAAATCCTTTGACTCTTGGTGAGTTGAGCTTGGGGACTACAGCCCCAGAATCTTCAAACCTCAAGAAAGTTACCTTTGGGTTCTTGTTTTACAAACTAGAAGAATGAATTTCATGGACCAATGGACAATGCGTTTTAGGGAGAAGCTTAGTATATTTTTATAGGTGGGAACTTAAAAGAATGGGAGGGAGAGAAGGAAAAGAGAGAAAGGAGAGGAGAGGAGAGGAGAGGAGAGAGAGAGAGAGAGAGAGAGAGAGAGAGAGAGAGAGAGAGAGAGAGAGAGATTCTGTATAGCAAGGGGGGATGCCAGAAAATGGGGTACCATCAAGCAGCTACTCTTTGGGATTTCTAAAGGACTTGTGCAAGAAACTGGGATGAGGTGTGGGTATGGAAATGGGCTGGCCAGTCCCTTGGCCCATGCAGGGTCCAGGTGCCACTTCTCTCAGTTTCAACTATGTAGGCACACATAGCCTTTAGGCAGAGGTGGTCGCTTAGGTGATAACAAAGAACAGGAAATGCAACTCATCTGGTATTTCTGACCTCCAGCAAGGAGATTCCCCAAAGTGCTGCTTTGGGGGTCCAGGCCCTGCCTCACCAGTATCCATCTCTTGTTCTCACCATAAGCAGAAAATGTCTATTTTAACTAGGCCAATATCTCAGAGACTGGTGGTAAATGTGTAAATATAGCTTGAAAAACAAAACCTGCAGTAAGCATTATTTTTTAACTCAATGAGGTGCAGGGCTAGCACACCATGCTGAGCGTAAATGATGCTCAGGATCAGGCAGCTTAGTTTGCCCTACACCTGGGGAAATTATCTTTACCATGAAACTCAAAGTGTGGGGTGCTTCTGCATACAACTGGAGAGATTTTATGTCTTGTGAAATCTAACAAGGATAACCTCTGCTCTTTTTTCTTGAACCTTGGTCTTAAGAAAGCAGCACAGAATTAATAATTCAAAGCTCAATGGAAATATAGATGATACTAAAATTCTTTACTGAATCTCATCACCAAGACTGTAATTTCTCAAAACTTATCTACTGTCTCTTGAGTTTTTAATTCTTCTATGTGTATGGGAGATCACTCCAAATGTCAAGTGAGAGACATGAAGACGGGGAGTAAGTATCCTGAATCCTGTTTCTCATTGTACCTTTATAAGGTTGGACTTAGCTCATCCTGCCAGCCTGGGGACAGGCAGGCACCTAATTTTCCACCTTAGACCTCTGATCTATCTCTGTAACTGAAACTAGTACAGACCACTGAGCACCACAGTGGTGGTCATTCCCCTCCCCCAACCTCTCTGGTGCTGACTTGCCTCTCAGACCTGCCCCAGGGAGGAATTTTGTAAGTCAGACCCAGCCCACCAACCACCCTAATCAGTCCTTCTCCCACATCCTCAGCCTGTTCTCAGTCAGACTAGGATCTCCACAGACACCAATCCCTTCCCTGGACCAATTCCCTTATCCAGAGTTGCCAACCGCCTTAACATAGGTACTAAGCACCACCTCAGTTAGTCTCAACCCCCAACTTCCTTGACTTCTGATCTGCTGGACAGTCCTGCCTACCTAGGATTTGGAGCAAAAAGTAACCAAGCTATACTAACAATATGAATCTATCAAAACTCAAACAAAAGCCAAACAGAAATATCTGCTGGTCAGATAACCAATAAAGAACATCCATATGCTCAAATGGCAGCACACAAAAAAATAAATAATATGAAAAACTAAGAGAATATGCTCCTGACAAAACCCACTCATCCCCTCCAGAAGGGCACTACAATGAAAACCATTCTGAGGAACAGTTGACCTCAGAATTTAATAGAACAATTATAAACATGCTCAAAGAACTCAAAAAGAACTCAATAAGCCTATTGGAAACTACAGTAGAAAGCTACACAAGCAGAATGAATGAATAAAACATAATATCAAGACTGGATGACAAAGTTGAAGATCTTGAGTCCTTAAGCAAAGACTATGTAAAATTAAAAAAAATTACAAAACTGGAAAATGCACGAAAGGTGGGGCAACATGAGAAGGCCAAATCTAAGAATTATAGGCATACAGGAAGGAGAAGAATTCCAGACCAATGGCGTTGAACAAGTCTTCAACATGATTACAGAAGAAAAACTTCCCAAAATTATGGGAATCTGCCTACAGAGATTCAAGAAATACATAGAACACCAATTAGACATGACCAGAGAATCACCATGGCATATTATAGTGAAAATATTAAATATACAGAACAAAGAGAGGTTGCTGAAGGCTGCTAGAGAAAAACAACAAGCTACATATAAAGGAAAATCCATCAGAATCACAGCTGACTTCTCAATGCAAACCATGAAAGAGAGAAGAGCCTGGTAAGGAAAAATCCATCAGAATCACAGCTGACTTCTCAATACAAACCATGAAAGAGAGAAGAGCCTGGTAAGGAAAAATCCATCAGAATCACAGCTGACTTCTCAATGTGAACAATGAAAGAGAGAAGAGTCTGGTAAGGAAAAATCCATCAGAATCACAGCTGACTTCTCAATGTGAACCATGAAAGAGAGAAGAGCCTGGTCCAAAGTATTCCCAGCACTAAATGAGCTAGGATGGAAACCCCGAATACTTTACCTAGAAAAACTATCTATCAAGGTTGAAGGGAAACAGAAAATGATTTGCATGACATGAATAGGTTGAACGAATTTGTGTCTACCAAACCAGCCCTACAGAGAATACTCAAAATAATACAAAGGATTGAAGACACATATGAGCATACCTAAGAGGTTACAGAAAGAAAACAAAGCAAAGGCAAGAACAAATGAACCCCAAAGTTAGCATACAAGAAGAAATAAAAATCAGAGCAGAAATTAATGAATAGAAAGAAAGAAAACAATACAAAAAATCAATAAATCTAAGAGGTGCTTCTTTGAAGAGGTAAACAAGATGAACAGACACCAAAAAATCCAGAACATTATAAGGGAATACTTCAAAAATCTATACTCCATTAAATTTAAAAACAAACAAAATAAATGAGTTTCTAGAGACATAGACACCACCAAAGTTAAACCAAGAAGAGGTCAACAGCTTAAACAGATCCATTAAAAAAAGAAGAAATTGAAACAGTAATACAAAACTTGTAGACTAAAAACAGCCCAGGCCCAGATGGCTGCGTGAGAGAATTCTACCAGACATTCAAAGAAGATCTGCTCAGTACTGCTCAAACTATTTCAAAAAGACAGAAAGAGGGGGAAAACTCCCTATTCTGTTAAGCCAGCATCACCCTAATACCTAAACTAGGAAAACATATAACATAGAAAGAGAACTACAGGCTTATATCCTTAATGAACATATATGCAAATATACTCAACAAAATATTCACAAACCGCCTACAGATGTACGTCAAAAAGAACATCCACCATGATCTGTTAGGCTTTATTCCAGAGATGCAGAGATGATTCAATATATGTAAGTAAATAAATGTAAAGAAACATAAATATGGACTTAACAGCAAATACTACATGGTCATCTCAATAGATGCAGAAAAGGCCTTTGACAAAATCCAACATGCCTTTATGTTAAAAGTCCTAGAAGGAATAGGTCTGGAGGGAACATACCTCAATATCACTAATGCTATATATAACAATCTCACAGCAACATCATTCTAAATGGAGAAAAAGTGGAAGCATTACAATTAAAATCAGGAATCAGACAGGATTGCCATCTATCACCACTCCTTTTCAATATAGTGCTTGAAATCCTTGCAAGAGCAATAAGACAAGAGAAGGAAATTAAAAGAATGCTAATTGGAAAAGAAGAAGTCAAATTATTCCTATTTGCAGATGATATGACATCATTCATAAGAGATCCATAAAATTCCACCAGAAAACTCATATAAATGATTAATAGTTTCAGTATTTGGTAGAGTCAATATTGTGAAAATGAACATTACCAAAAGCATCATATAGATTTATGATGCAATGCCAATCAAAATGCCCACAACATTCTTCACAGAGCTAGAAAAAGTCATCCAAAAAATCATATGGAATCACAAAAGACCCCGGATAACCAAAACAATCTTGGACAAAAAGAATAATACAGGGGGCATCACCATACCAGATCTCAGGTTATATTACAGAGCTGTAGTTATAAAAACAGCATGGTGTTGGCACAAAAAATAGACACATAGATCCATGAAACAGAATAGAAGACCCAACAGGAGCACATACAATTTCAAACACTTGATATTTGACAAAGGTACCAGGAATACCCAATGGGAGGGAAATAGCATTTTCAACAAATGGCACTGGAAGAAGTGTATCACCACCTGTAGAAGAATGAAACTGGACCCTTACCTTTCTCCCTGCACAAAAGTCAACTCCAAGTGGATCAAAGACCTCAATATAAGATCTGAAACTCTGAAACTGCTATATGTAGCATATGTAGGCAGTACCCTCCAAATGTAAGCATAGGGAAGGATTGTCTTAATGGGACATCAACTTCTCATGCATTAAGGGCAACAATCAGTAAGTGGGACCTCATTAAGCTACAAAGCTTCCATACAGCCAGTGGTGGTGGCGTCCACCAGTAGGATTTGCTGAAGGAGGCAGAAGCAGGAGGATCTAGAGTTTGAGGCCAGCTTGGGCTAATTTTGAAAAAAAAAAAACAAAAAACCTCCTGTACAGCAGAAGAAACAACCACCAAGGAAGTGAAGAGACAACCCACTCACTGAGTGGCAGAAAATCTTTACCAGCTGCACATCACTCAGAGCATTAATATCCAGAATATGCAAGAACTCAAAAAACAAAGTAGCAAGAAAATAAATGACCCAATAAAAAGATGGACTACAGATATGAACAGAGAATTCTCAAATGAAGAAATAAAAATGGCTAAGAAACACATTAAAAACTGCTCAACCTCCATAGTAATTTGAGAAATGCAGATAAAAAAACCACTTTAACATTCCACCTTACCCCAATCAGACTGACTAAGATCACTAAAATGAAGAACACAAGATGCTGGTGAGGGTGTGGAGAAAGGGGAACACTCATTCACTGTTGGTGGGAATGCAGACTAGAGCAGCCATTATGGAAGGCAGTGTGGGGAACTCTCAAGACTAAAAGTGAACCTACCATACAACCCAGTTATACCACTCCTTGACATATACCCAAAGGACTCATAATACTGTAAAGATATTGTACATCCATGTTTCTTGCTGCTCTCTTCAAAACAGTGAAAAAAGAGAAACAACCTAAATGTC
Organism: Rhizomys pruinosus; assembly: GCA_009823505.1. NCBI lineage: Eukaryota > Metazoa > Chordata > Mammalia > Rodentia > Spalacidae > Rhizomys > Rhizomys pruinosus. The sequence goes on along the minus strand of VZQC01015259.1, from coordinate 357,846 downwards.
CACAACCACTGAATGAATAAAGAAAATGTGTTACATCTGCACAGTGGAGTACTACTCAGCAGTAAGAAAAGATGAAATGATGAAATTCGCAGGTAAGTGGATGAACTAGAGAGGGTTATTCTGAGTGAAGTAACAGAAAGGCAGAAAACCAGATGACATATGTTCTCCCTCATTTGTGAATTGTAGCATCAATCCTCTTATGTGAGTATATATCCTGATATAACACCAGGAGCTAAGAAATTGGGAAGGATACATGGAGGTAAAGGAAAAGAAAAACATCTCAAAACAGGGGGACAGTAAGGAACAGATGTGACAAGGGGAGGTTAGGAGGGTGGGGTGTTGGGTTGGGAGGGGAAGAGGAGGAAGTAAAAGGGGGGTATGATGGGATGTGGAGGAGGTCAGGAGGGGGGATGGTGGGGATGATGGGACTGCTGGGGCTTGGGGAGGATGAGGGTGGTAAGGGAAAAAGAAAGAATAAAGATGATTAGAGTTTGAGAAGCTGGGAAACCCAGAGTGTAATGTGATGCTTCCAAGACCCCATGAGAAATTCACACTCTTTGAACATTAGTTATTAGTTCATGGATGGTGCAACCTGGTGGCTGTGTGGCAGGGAACACAGTGCAAGACAGAGGATACTTCCCATTGAATGGTTGGTGAGAGCAATGCAAGTGAGTCTCAAAACAAAGCAGGCTATCTCTAAAGCTTTTGATTACCTTCCAGAAATAGAGGATGAGGCCCTATTGTTCAGAGTGAGACATGCTTCAGGGATGGGATTGTGATTAATGGAATAGGAACTGACCTTCAACTTTTCTGTCTGAAGTTAAATGCTCATAATGCTGGATAATGTGCAAACTGCTACAAGAGAGGGTCTATAAATGGTACAGCCCAGTGTTAAACTCAAACAAGCATGATAAGCTGCCCAGCAAACTACCTCTATTGGTGCAGTGGAGGGCACTGTTATCTGAGGGATGAACAACAACTATCTAATTAGACTTGGAACCCTCTCATTGGGAATTAACTCATGAGAGCCACTATAAACTCAGCCAAATGCACATGGCTGGAGAGAGCATAGAGCCTAGAGAAAAGCCTATCAGGGTCATATCTGTAGATAAATTAAATTTCTAACCATACATACACTTAGCTAAGGAGTCTTGTATTTGCAAACTAGCTATGTGCCACTCATCAAAAAGCTGGTCTATGCAAAAGATGCTGCAGAATCCAAGAACTGGTCAGACACAGAACATACACATCTGAAAAATCCCCATTCCTAGGAGACAAATATGCAACTGAACCTCTACACACAGAATGAGGGGCAGAGAGAAAACGAGCACACCCTCATTCTCACCAGTAATGCTTCTGTACACAATAGAGTGTGAGGCAAACAGAAGACCACAACTAGTCAACCTCCAAAGAGTAGGAGCCCCCAGAATCTGTATCCCTGGATGGAGTCCCTATATTAAACTTCACCTACTCAAAGCTCAGGGATCATTGCAGAAGAGGGGGCAGAATTATTAGAACCAGGACTGGTGCATGAATGTAGAGAGGCAGTGACTTACAATCGACTGTAAGCATTCACATGTAAACCTGTGGCAATGTAGGCATCAGACATGGGACCCATGCCAACTGGGACAAGGTCTCAAAATAGAGCAAGAGAAATGGGTAGGGGACTGATCCTGGACTGAAAACTATAGACTGAGTACTGTTGGGCGAGGAAGAGTATGCCTTGCCTAGGATTTCTAGATGTGCTAACTAGACTCCAGCAGATCTATTTGCATAGAAGGACATCTGGGTTTGGGAACTTGACTGGATAGGGCTTAGCTTGGATGTTGTGATGCATTAGTTCTGATGGGGGGTTGGGATATTGAGGGGACTGAGTTTGGTTAGGAACCATTGAATTAGATGTACAGATGCTCAAAATATAAATAAATATATATGATCAATTTTTAAATATTGAAAAAGAATAAAGTTGGATTTATCAGCAACTTGTCTGCCATTGGTTTCCTCAGTAAAAATTGAAGGATCATACACATAGTTTCAAGTTTATATGGTAATCATGATAATTCACAAAATATTATAAGGAGACTTGCTGAACCCGTGAGGAGCCAGTTGATAATTGTATTGATGAGGCCCTGTTTTGCATATTCATTGCCAAGAATGTTGGTTGCTTTAATCTTATTGTTATGAGAGGATTCCCTGTTGATTATCAATAGCTTTCACCTACCAGAGTCTCACATTACTTCAAATGCCAGCTTTGTTTGTGCTCAGTTTCAACAAAGTACTGCAGGGAAAAGGCCCTCTCCATATTCTCTAGCTCCAGATTTGAATCAGACTTTTGCAATGTGGAAAAAAGAGACAATGTAACTATTGAGTAGGATGTTGAAATAAAAGGGAATTAACAGATGAGAGTGCAGAGTTTTAAAGGATATATGTAGGACTCAGTATCAAAAACTTCTCAAGGACATATCTTAAGGGAAGCTATGAAGAAGTTTCAAAAAGAACGGAGAGGGATTTGAAATGATACTTTCTTAGAGAGCCTATTGAATTCCATCTCAAGCCCTCATCCGAGACTATTAGTGAGAACTCTTGGGGCTTTAAGATGCCTTGTGGATAACATAGGATTCTGTGGAGCTTGCCGTCGAATAGTTTTGAGGAATCTTGGCCTAGAGACTGTGGTTGTTGAAGGGTGCCAGGCTGCAGGATAGTAAAGGACTTTTCCCGGTCCTGCAGTCTTCCCTGTCTGTCAAATAATGTGTGAAAGAGATGATCTGAAGTTTTTTTTTTTTTTTTATATTGCCTGAGAGAGAGAACCTCTTCCACTGAACTCCACAGGAATGTTTCTATGGTAGACCCCTGCCAGACACCCAAGGGGTGGGCGAAGGGACACTCAGGGAACACTGCATTGGCTAGGTTTGAAGAGTCATTTTCAGCGTTCCTGAAGGTACCTACTAGAGGTACATGTGACTTTCTCCTTTGCCAGGTGTGTACCAGGCAAGCAGCGGAGGTTGCCAGCAGGTAGGGTGATCTCCAGGGCTATGTAGTCCTCTCACGGTATATTTGGTCAAGGGTCTATAGCATGTGCAGACAGGTCAGGGAGATGCTGAAGTAGTAATCTGGAAGAAAGGCTGATGTTCCCCGTCTCTGCATCTTGCTTGAATGGAAGCAATCTTGAGTGACCCTTGAGGGCTAGGTCCTTAGTTGACCTTGAGAAAACAAAACCTTGGTTAATCTGGGCTGACTGTGTGGACTTAAACATCCAAAAGGAAAGTATAACCAGAAATAAATAATCAGTAAGGTCTGAGAAATTGTACTTTGAATATAAAACTTGAGAATCCTCCAAACCTTCAATGCCAGATGGGGACTACTGAGATATCCAGCATGTGGACTGAGTGGCTACTGGGATTTCAGCCTCTTCAGAGTGTAGACTGCCATTGTTGGACTACCCAGGCTGTGTGATAGAGGCCAGTGCAGGAAGATCAAGATAGGACACACACTTGCTGGACCTCATTGGGTGACCATGGAGGGTAGGGACCCCAGTGTGGAGCATAGGGGCAGGATTGATGGTTGTTTGGGTTTGCCAAGGAGGAATCTTCAAGCACTTCCTTGGGGAAAACAGGACATCTTTTGGGAAAAAAAAGAAAAAAGAAAGAAAGAAAGAAAGTAAATTCTCCAACTCAGGTGATATGTATAGGAATCAATATATGAATGTATGCATGTTTATACATAGGAATAGGTAGTTAGGGCTTAATTGTTAATTATTTATATTATTATTGATTCATATAGGTTATATTTATATATTCTCTATGTATTTTGTTATATCATAGTTTGTGAGAAAAAAATGGAATTTCCATGTTAAAGCATCACTGTATTTTAATGCTTTTTTTGGGTATCACAAATTTAACTTATGTTACTTTGATGCTGTGTGTACTCTAAAGTTCAACTTAAAATAAAATTAAGAGAAAAGAAAGGAAGCAATCTGACATGATTTCCAAGTGGTGATTATATACAAGCCAGAAGACTTTAAGAGTGATTCCAGCATCTTGAGGCTGACTTTTTGTTCAAGTAAACACATGTTAAAGGGCAGAGGGAGACAAAACTAAACTCGCACTCTGAATTAGTCACAAGCACCACTGTTCCACATCTCATTACTTTAGATGGAGACATGCAGGGGCAATTCGATTGACCTCATGATCTCTTTCTTTCTTTCTAAGTTAGTGATAACAGACTGTCTTTTGCAGAACAAGAGTGATAATGAAGGCAAAATGGTTCCCCTCTTGATAGAGGTCTGATCAAATAATATCTCCCTTTAAACCTTCCTACTTAATTTTAGATTATTTAATGAACTAATAGTTTGATTTGATTACAACTTTTTAGAAAGAAGAAAAAAATTAGAATATAAAGCACACGAGGACACTCTTCAGTTTTGTTCTGGTGAAGGGGCCTCTCTAACATTCATGGCTGCTTTTCTGTGTTCATCGCTGACAGGAAGGTAGGGAGCCAGGGACCCCTTTTGCTCTGACAGTTCGGAATAGGAGATGGGAATTCTATTTCTCCTTTCAAGAGGTGGGAGGGTGAGAACAAGCTTGCCTCCTAGGAAGGCCCCTGAAGGAGCAATGCCTACTTTGCATTTCATTAGAAGCTTCATATTTTCTCAGAGAATACTTAAGGGAAAGAGAAAGAGAACATCCTACTCTATTCATGTCTTAGAAATTGTCATCACTGGGCTGGAGAGATGGCCTAGCGGTTAAGAGTGCTGACTGCTCTTGCAGAGGACGCAGGTTCGATCCCCAGCACCCACATGGTGACTGAGAACCTTCTTTAGCTCCAGTTCCAGGGGAATCCGAGACCCTCTTCTGACCTCCGCGGCATTGCACGACATGGGTGCACAAACCTACATGCAGACAGTACATTCATACACATACAAAAATAAATAAAAAAAAGAAATCATCACTGCTAGGGTGACAGTAACGAAATCCACAAGCACATCCCAAAGTGACCCAAAGTCACTTTTTCCTAGATCAAAAGCCACTGAAATGTAACTCATTTCAAAGTGTAATTCTTATAGTTTTCATATGTATTCATTAAAAATACATATATTTATTGATTTTACGTGTGGGCGCATATGAGCCATGTATATTCTATGCCTGTGTGGAGCTGTGGGCAGCTTACAAGAGGCTTTCTACAACTTGGGTCCTAGAAATTGAACACAAGTCCTCAGGTTTGGCAGCAAGTGTTTTGACCCACTGAGCCATCTCCATGCTTCCTAATGACTCTTTCTGTGAGCAAGGAATTGCAAATCCCTTTTTAGGCTGTACCTAGGGTGAGTACAGAAATGAAAGAAACATCTACACGGGACTCTTCAGGCTCCAGAGCTGCAGTCCCTGTGCTGTGTGAAGGATTCACTGACTCCTCAGGGGGTCTGAGCTGCAATACAGCTGAAGATTATTGTAGGGAATACAGCTGGTATTTCTGCTGCTGTCACGCTATGCTGGGCTGAGCCCTGTCACCGTGGATCAAAATAAAGATGATATATAGGTCCGTCTATATCAGAATATGGACTGACATAGGCCTGGGGCTTATTAGAGGAGAAAACCAGGAACGTGGGCAGGTGGAACACGTAAAGCTCTGCATGCAAACTGGGGGAATGATTTAGCTCAATACTTAAAACTTCATTTCATCAATAAATTAATAGATGAGTGAAAAGGTATATTTTGTGTGGCAACTCGCAGCGATTTTATGTCAGTTTTTAAAAAAATTAAAATGTTTTCTAGGCTTAGAAAAGGGGCACAGGTGGATGAGAAGTAAAACTGTCCTCTCTCTCTGGAGCTGTTGACTTGGATTCTGGTCAATTCTGGCTGTTTCCTTTGATGGGCTGACAGTTTGTTCAGGAGTAACCTTTCGATCCTACTAATGAAGCACAAGCAATTAGATATATAGGTATTTAAGCAGCACTAATAGTTATGGTAGGTTACTTTGGCATAGACACATATGTTTGGATGATATGTTAATCCCCATAGAATTAACATTTTTTATCCGACACCCTTGATAAATATGACAGGTCTTGCTGTGGCTTATAACATCTCCTAACCTGTAGAGGATGTAGGCTTGTGGCATCAGCCATGGGTTATTAAGCTAGGGAACAATCTTGCGGAAGAGGGGCGTGGTAAGAATTAAAGGGCTGCGATTGGGGGTGAACAGTGAAACTACAAGCGATGTAGTGGACACTCATTGATCACTTGATTGAACAAACCTGTCACCCCCCCACTGAATGGTGGGACTTGGGGTTTGGGCACAACAGCCTGTTAATTGGTTTTGCCAAGGTATGCTTATACTCATCGGGATTATCACCCTTATAAGCTCTAAAAAAATGAAAAAAAAAAACCCTGAAAGATGCAGGACAGTTATGGCAGAATACATGATCTGGGATGGGGTGGGGGTGGGGGGGAAGGGAAAGGGAAATATGCCTGATCTGAATTGGAAAATGATGTACGAAATGCACAAACCATCAATAAAAATTAAATTAAAAAAAATTAAAATGTTTTAAATTAAAAGTGTTGCTGATGTAATATGACTTGTGGGTTGGTACTAGAGGAGATTTAATAATAAATAGCTCTTCCCTTTTCTAAGCATTCTCACTTCTGAGTTTTACTCTAAACAACAACAAAGTGGAAGTTACTAAGTGGTTATTGGGGGAGAAGATCCATATCCCATTGTTTGAAGTGGTCTATCTGTGTAGTTCAAAGCAGGTGGGGGTCCTGGGTTGCTAGGTGCATTATGAGCAGAGGGGTGTGTGTATAGCCCCAAGCCAAGGGGCACCCTGGGTGCTAAGCTATCCCTCTGCTTGCCTGCCTCACTTATTTCACCAGTTTCATTCACCCATGTCTCTCCAGGTGCCTTCAGATGTTCGTCACATCACACAGGCTAATTATTTGTTTCAAGGTAAGGGAGTTTCCGTTCTCATTCCCCTCTGTCTTTCCACACATACCTGTTTTACTATAAAGTTTCTTCCCATAGATACCTTTTATTTATGTTTATTTCTTTTATTATGGTAAGAATACTTAGGGAGAAATGAAACCTCTTAAAGCATTTTTAAGTGTACAACACATCACTTTTGAGAATGGATAGAAGGTTGCAGAAAAAGACTTTTAGAGAACACTTATCTTTCTTTACTGAAACCTCCTATCTATTTGTTAATATTCCTAATCCTTCCCAGCTCCTAACAACTACTTTTCTACCCTAACTGGCTACTGTAGATTCTTAATGTAAGTTGAGTGATTTAGTATGTATCTTTCTCTAAATGGCTTATTTTGCTTGGTGTAATGTCCTCAAATGTCAAATACTACAGAATTTCACTTTCATGATGGAAAAGCCTTTAGTTGTATATATGTAATAGACTTTGTATATCCATTTTCTATTGAGAGATTAAAGTAAACATTGATTAGATTTGTCTTCCTAATCAATTTAAAATGAAAGGCATTAGAGAATGGGGCTAAAGAGATGGCTCAGAGGTTAAGAGTGCCAACTGCTCTTGCAGAGGACCAGGGTTCGATTCCCAGCACCCACATGGTGGCTAAGAGCCATCTTTAACTCCAGTTTCAGGGGAATCTGATGCCTTCTTCTGACTTCCATGGCATTGCACGCCACGGGTGCACCAACCTACATGCAGACAGTACACTCATACACATAAAAAAGAAAGGCATTAGAGAATCACTGCATACAAAGCATTTCAAACTGGAAATGATGCCTGTAATCTCAACACTTGGAAATCTGAAACCGGAGGATCATGAATTTGAGTTTGAGGCCAGTCTAGGATTTTCTTGCATGTGAGATGTGCACTGGCTTGGATTCTTCAGTGTGTGTGTGTGTGTGTGTGTGTGTGTGTGTGTGTGTGTTGAAATAAAAATACAGAAATAAAACAAAACCCAAATCTTTCTATACGTTAAGCAAACTATCAATTAAGGTGTTTTTTTTTTTCAGCTTTTGGTGTTTGAGAATTTGTAAAGCATTAAATTTTTTGTTGTACCTTTTTTCATTTAAATAAATATTAACTTTTGTATGAAATTTTGTACAATAGCTTTCAATATTCTTAGTTCAAGTAATTCCAGACTGAATAGTGTGAGTCCCACATGACTGGGGCCAAATGCTGGCCTACGCCCTCCAGAAAGCCTGCCTCAGGAGGAGAGGCATTTTCTGGCCTGTCAGCTACAGCAGCTCCTATGCTGAGCACAGCACACTGTCACAGTCACTTCCTAGGAACAGGGCACCGAGGGCTGCTCAGTTTCTCCACAGGTCACATGGGGATTTCCAGGGCACTGAGGGCTGCTCAGCTTCTCCACAGGCCACACGGGGATTTCCAGGAGCCTCTTGGACTGCGCACTGAGCAAACGAAGGCGTCCGGCTTTCAGGGCCTTCCAGGAGAAACACTGGGAACCTAGTCCCACATTTATCTCTTCCTTTTATTCTTTTCTCCTCAAATTATGTAGCAATTCAAAATGCAAAAATTCCCGATTTATACTTTATATTTTATTTACCTCATTGGTGGACTGAGGATTTCTGAGGGAAGTTGGAAAGAAAGATAGACACATTCCCCTTTCCCTGCCCCCCCTTCCTGCATTCTGCCATACATGTCCTGCATCTTTCTCTCAGTCTTTCTTTTTTTCACATTTTTCCCCTTTAATTTTTTTCAAAGCCAATTTTTATTGAAGCTTTGTGTATTTCATACAAAATTTCCAATCAAGTCTAGACCTGTGCCCCCTTCCTCCCTGCCCCGCCCCTCGCCAGAGCTCATGAATTCTGTCAAACATGTTTTCCATTTTTTTCTCAGTATTTTTAAAATTTTCGATTCGGAGATTTACTGTTTTGAGCAGAAATTTATCATTTCAGTCAGTTTTTTGACCCAGTCTTTGTTGTTGCTGTTGTTGGTATTGTTGTTACTCTCTCCAATTTGCATCACTCCATGCATATATGCATGCCACATATTCTTTTAGCATCTTCAGCTTATGTTTTCTTTTTTTTTCTTCTTTTTTCTTTTTTTTATTAGGCTGAACGATGTCATGTTTGAAGGCTCCTCCTTGGCAAGCCCAAACCACCATCAGTCCTGCCCTTGTGTTCCATACTGGGGTTTTGCCTTCCCATGGTCACCAAATGAGGACCAGTAAGCACTGCATCCTGTCTTGATCTGGTACTGGTCTCCATGATACAGCCTGGGTAGTCCAACAATGGCAGTTTATACTCTGAAGAGGTTGAAACCCCAGTAGTAGCTCAGTTCACAAGCTGGATTTCTCAGAAGGCCCCATCTGGCACTGAAGGTTTGGAGGATTCTTGGAGAGAAATGAGTCTTCAGTCCATATTGGAAGGTTGAAAAGCTGTGTCTCATGTCTTTGAAGGATGGCAAAAGCAGTGGCAGCCTCTGGGTAGCTGCACTTGCCAGTAAGAACTGAAGACAAGCTTTTTTTTTTTTTTTACTTTTTGTCTTTTTACTAAGATCTCAAGTTTTATACCTGAAGTACAATTTCTCAGGCCTTACTAATTATTTATTTCTGGTTATACTTTCCTTTCGGATGGTTAAGGCCACACTGTTAGCCCACATTAACCAAGGTTTTGTTTTCTCAAGGTCAATTGAGGATCGGGTCCTCAGTATTTTTTTGTTTTGTTTTGTTTTGGGTGGGGGAGAGGGAGACCCTGGCTCCTTTTGGCTTTTCAATCATTAGTTCCATCCACTTGAGGACAAAGTCAGGTCTTGCTAGACCAGGCTTCCCTTTTTAAAGCATGAGCAGACTTTCCCCTTTCTATACTGGACACCGGCTGGAGTCCCATTAGTAGATCTCCAAGACCTCCCTGCACAGGTGACTCACATTTGCAGGACATTTCAAGAAATGTCCCCATGCATAGTCCCCTGGGACTTAGGTGACCTTTGAGGGCAAGGAACAAAGCTATCCCTTAGGATCCTCAGCTAAATTGGTATGGCCATTAAGCACGGTTATTGAGTGTCCAGAAAGAGTAAGTTACAACAGCCCGATACTTTTTTTTCTGGTTGTACTTTTCTTTGGGATGTTTAAGGCCATACAGTAAGCACAGATTAACCAAGGCTTTTGTTTTCTCTAGGTCAGTTGAGGATCTGATCTTCAGGGATCACAGGTTATTTTTTTTGGGGGGTGGGGAGGGAGCCCCTGGCTCCTTTTGGCTTTTCATTTACCAGTTCTATCCACTGGATGACAAAGTCAGGACTTGTTAGACCAGGTTTCCCTTTTGTTTTCAAGATGAGAGCCATTCTGACTGGGGTGAGGTGGAATCTCAAAGCTGTTATTAATTTGCATTTCCTTGATGGTTGAAGACATTGACTTACTGGCCATTTTTACTCTTAGGTATTTAGGTTCTAGATTTCTCCTCTTCAGCAGGCTGTCTCCTCACTCTGCTTATGGGTTTTTTTCTTCATGCAAAGGCTTTTACTTTAATATAATCATATTAATCAATTTTGTGGATTTTTTTTTTTTTTTGTCTCCCTGTAGACCTGGCTGCCTGGAACTCTCTATGTAGATTACCACGGCTGGCTCTTGAACTCACCAAAGATCTGCCTCCTCTGCCTTCCCGAAGTGCTAGGATTAAAGGTGTGTGCCCACTATGAACCACTTGCTTTAATTTTATGGATTTTTCCTGTGTTTTTGGAGTCCTTTTCTTGTTTTTTTTTTTTTTTGGTCAGTTTTTCAAATCCAGAAGGTTCAAAGTTTCACAAATTATATTAAGGTCTTGAACTATTCTGAATTCATTTTTATTCATGAGGAGAGATATGGATCTAATTTCATCCTCCTGCAGGTGGATATCAAGTTTTCCCAAAACACTTGAAGAAGAGCTTGTCTTTTCTTTTTTTTTTTTTTTCATTTTCACACCTTTGTTAAAAATTAGGTATAATAGCTGGATGGGTTTATTTATGGATCTGTTTTTCAGTCTGTTGGTCTGTTTTGTGTAAAAACCAGAGAGATTTTGTTATTATGATTCTATATTATATTCTGAGGCCATTTATTGTGATACCTACAGCATTGCTCTGTATGCTTAGAATTACTTTGGCTATTGGATGTAATTTGTGCTTCCATATTTTAAGATTGCTTTCTATTTCTGTTCAAGAATTTCACTGGAATTTCAATGGGGAGCGCACCGAAGTTGCAGACCATGTACTAGTCACTTTCCTCACTCCTATGCCCACATAGGAGACAAGAAGTGGTTTAAAGGAGGAAAGATTTATTCTGGCTGACAGTTGAAGGGGATCATTCCTTTGTGGCCCAGAAGATGTGAGAGAGTCAGAGAAAGCATGCTGATGGTATTTCAGCAGTAAGGAAACAGCATGGAGAGAGGAAGTGGAGTTGGGCTGTGAAATCGGAAGTCCTGCTCTCAGGCGTCCACTTCTTTCAGCAAGGCACAGCCTTCTAAAGGTTTCTCAACCTCCTCAGAAAGCACCACCTGCTGGGCAGCAAGAGTTCAAACACTTGAGCCTGTGGGGCAGCTTGATTCAAGTTACAACAGACCATTTCACTGAGAGATTTTCAAGTGTCAGAGAGACAGTGTGATATGCTGAGAAAAGATGATGTTTCTATGGAGTGGAAGAGAAAGGGCACAAGTCAAGTTGGAATGTCTCAGTTACAGGATTTGTACAAGTGCTTATTTTACCATCTGAAAAACAAAGTGAACTAAACCAAAAGATGGAAATTACAGCTTCAAAAATGAAAATTGAATTATTTACACACCAAAAATATTTAACTAAGTAAACCAGGTATCACTTTCAAATGAGTAGGATAGACTTGGTCATCTACATTTTTAGAATCTCTCCCTCCTTCCTTCTCTCTTTTCCCCCCTCATTTATCTCTCTCTTACCCTTTCACTCTGAGTAATCCAGGCTGATAAACTATAAGCAAGTGCATTATAAAGGACTCTTAAGAAGGAGGGTACAACAAGATGTCTCAGTGGATAAAGATGCCTGCCATCAAGTCTGAAGACCCGAGTTCCACATTGTGGATTGAGAGAACTGATTCCTGAAAGTTGTCTTTTGGGCTCTATGACATGGACACCTACATCTCACTCATGTCCTTTCTAACCCCCATCACAAAGTGAATATATAATTGTTAAAAAAGCAAAAACTAAAATGAAAGAACTTTCAAGGAAAATTGTACAAGGGCTCCCTGGGATGGCCACTCTTAAATTATTTCAGCTACTATACTTTAAATAACCTTCAGGATTATAAGTTACTGCTCATTCTGTTAGGTGATTTCTCTGTTAAAACCACTCAGAAACTCTCTTTTTGGGTGCCCTGCCTCTCATCATATACTGTGCCTTATCTTTTTCTCAAGTTTTCCATTGGCCTGGTTCTCTGCACTTCAAGTTGTATTCTTCATAAAGCAAAGACAAGAAACATAAGCTGAAAGTGGGCAGTTTGTGTCATACATCTGGATCCTGACCACAGCCTCCAGCTGGTCTATTTCTCTTGGGAGGTACAACAAGGATCAGAGAGAATAAAGGTGTGCCAGACTTAGGAGAACCACAGGTCTGAAAGACAAGCAGAACAAATTTACTCTTTGCAGTAGCTACACTCCTAGAAGGGAGCAATCCATCAAAACAGGGTTTGTTAGGGGGTGAAGGCCACTGAGCAATTTCCCAGGGATATAGAATTATGAGTCTGCAGAGAAAGCCTTGGAGACAGTCGAAGTGAATTGCATGGGCTTGATATGACGTGACAAAAGTGTGAGCCGCAGTGCTGTGGACTGCCTCACTGCTCTGAGAGGGTTGGCACAACCAGTCTTCACTTATGACTCCACACCTTCTTGGTCACCCACTTGATGTCACTTTGTTCAATGCTTCTTGTGGCCTGCTTTGTATTGTTCTTAGAAAGTGAAGCAGGAAGCCCCTTCTTCTTGTTGTATATCATCTTTTAGTGGTGATTCTCTTAGGGCCTTTCTAGTTTGTATCCCTCGAGAGCTCCTTCAGTCATGGACCTCCTTGCTTGGGGATTCTTCTCCACTCTTCTTTCTTCAAATTTTATCTTGTGTGTCTTAAGTCAGGGTTCCTATGAGACCAGCAAATGATTATGATATCAGAGATATCTCTGGGGACAAAGAGTGAGGAAGCACAAGGGAGCATGGGAAAATACTGGCTGATAGAGCTGTGGTTGGAGACCAGGGTCACTCTCTTCCCACACGATGCTCTCTGAGAACAACCTATACTGCAGAGTTAACTCACTTCAAGGAATGGAAGCCATGTATTTGTAGAACATGTCAGTGATTGGCTGTGGGCTGCCCCAGGTTACCTGACTTCCCTAGGCAGATTGGTGCCATTGGACTGAAGAGAGCTATCTGAAAGGGCAGATCTGAGCCGCTGGTGGCAGCAATCAAAGCAGTTAACTCTCGGTAAGCTGGAGGACACGTTAGTCAGAATTCATTATCTACAGAACTTGGGTTGGAGGACTGACTGTACCAATTACAAGTGCCCTCTAATTGAAGACCAGGGTTTTCTAATGACTAACATTCACACAATAATGAATGCTTATTTTATCTTCTTTTCTAGTAGTATTTGCATCTTGCTTTAGGAAATAATCTGCTATGGCAGAAACATTGGAATTGGGTATGTCTGCTGTGGAGAATGTTTGCAGGTAGTGGACAAGGCCATTCTGATATATATTTTTTTCATTCTGTATATTTAGAAAAGCAGAATCCAGGCAGCAAATTTGATGTCTTTGCCAACTCTAAATATTTCCTGATAAACACCAGAGTGGTATGGTTTACTTTGCTTTGTATTGCCCCCAGAGAGCTATTCTCCAACACCGTAGCATGAATGTATCCACCTCAGATGTGTGGTCTGAAAAGCTGATTCCATAGAGAAACTGGGACACCTTCCAGGTTCATGCAGTTTCTGCTCGAGTTCTAGTTCCTGGCCGCAGCTGAACAGCCCTGACCTACAGGTACCAACAGTGTTTGCATGTATGTGAAGCTATGCAACTATTTCTTATCATGGGATGCCTACAGAAATGATAATGCCTCTTGGGACCCTTGTACATAAAAAGCGGGAACTGTCTTCTTGGATCTCTGCTCTTCCTCTGCTGCTGGAAATAAATGCCCAGTTGGCAGACAGTCGGGATGGAAGAGCCAGGGCATCTGAATCACGGTATGGAAAGCTGTCTGCAAACATCCCCAGAAAATAGTTATAGGAACAGGAAACACATATGCAATGAATCAAACCTTTGAGAATTGGGGATCCTCTGTAAGGTCAACTCATGTTAATTTCATCAACACAGGTCTGAAACATACAGTGATTGGTGACTTGTGAATTAGTGAAGGGGCAGATGGATGCTTAAAGAAGCTAAAGCTTCCTAGTTGTATAAATGCAATCATTGAAATTTAATGAAAATACCCTCCATGCAGGTCACACTGGAAAGGCTGTGGTGACTCTATGCTCCCATCATTGGAGTAGGCACTTAGTGAGGGTGGCCACTAGGTTTCGTGAAGCTCAGATGTGTTGGTGTAGTACAAGATGCTAGGTGCTCAAGATTTGGTCAGTTTGGTTGACAGTGCTATAGGACAATTCTAAGACAATGCTACTTGGTAGCAACAGAGAGTAAGCGGGATTTACCTCAGACACAGACACTTCAGGAATAGACTGTTCAGATAAGATGTTGCCTGTAGCAACCTTGTCATTCTCCAACATTTTTAGAGCATTTGAAAGTTCTCTTTAAAATCCTTTACACACAACAGGATGTATTTCTTATTTATTATGTTTTCATGGAGAGATGTTAACGTCCTAGAGTACTAGTATTAGACCTCCCTACAGATTGGGATTACTGATTATTTGAAATGAGTCAGTCAGCCTGGCTTGCTTACTGGCATAAAGAGAGAACATTCTAATTTCATGCTTGTGAAAATATTCCATAGCTTCATGTCACTACAACAATTATTGTTTCCACTGTGCCTCACGAAACCAATTAGCAAGGAGGACATGGGTCTTATATTAACATCTATTTCAAACTCACTACTGAAGACAACTGTTCCAATGGTACACAGCAAGGCAGCACTGGGAACAATCCTCTGCACAGATGAAGCAAACCAAACATGCTGGGAAGACAGTTAATATGCTTCTTAGTTCTCCAGACAATTGAATCAAGGTCAAAGAGGAGGAGCTCTATTCTTTTGAAATTCTTACATCATTTTTTTTTTTTTTTTACTTTGGACTATAGAAGCTGAGAGTTCATTTACAGTGCTCTTCATTCATACTGCAAAAAAAATAGAACAGATATTGGCAAAGTGTTTTAGTAAAATAAAGAAACGAAGAGTTATTTTTCCTTTTTGTTTGCTTAAGCACTCTAAAAGAAGTATGTATGTGTTCACTGAAAAGTATAAAATAAACAGAGCAAATATAGTCCAAAGGTTGTTTCCCTTAACTACCATTCCATTTATGGTGAACTATTTATGACCATTGAGGTATAGAATATGTGTGTATATGTATATCTAATGTAGTAATGCTTCATTAAACATATTGTAACATACAGGTTAAACACACTATATATTATAATATATATTATATGACATCAACTACATATTATCTAAATAAAATATAACAATACAGACTTCTTTCCTTAATAAAATGATGCCGTATTTATGCATATTTAAATAACTTGCTTATTTTATTTCAGGATGATCTGAACAAGTGAAAAATGGGGGTAAATAGTATGGTTTGGGTCATACAAAGTATGTTAATATTGCTAAGTATTATTACCTTTCTAAATCTTGAGAATAAAAGCACTATATATATATATTGAGGATTTCACATGAGTACTGCATTTATACCTTTTTATGCCTCCTCTTCCTCCCTCCAATTCCCCCCACCTCTTAATTTCTTAAACTTTTCTCTAATTATTGTTACCCATAGACATACAGACTTACATACGCCACACACACACACACACACACACACACACACACACACAAGTCTGTTTAGTATTGCTCATATGCTCATGTGTTCAGGCCTTACTGCTTGGGAATGGATAACCTACCTAGGAGCTAACCCTTAACAAAACTGCTTCTCTCTCTCTTAGCAGCCATAGATCCATAGATTGCCTGTAGCTCTTTGTCTAGAGGTGTGGGACAGATGGTTTCAGTGGTCAACTTGACACACTAGGATGTAGGGAACCTCATTTGAGGAACCTCCTCCATTGGATGGTCTATGGCCATGTCTGAGGGACATTCTTGGTTGTTGGGTGATGTGGGAGGCACAGCCCACTGTGGGTGGTGCCACCCCTGGGCAGGTGGATCTGTATTGTATAAGAAAGCAGGTTGAGTATGGGCCAGGGGAGCAAGGCAGTAAGCAGTGTTCCTCCACAGCCCCTGTTTTGGTTCCTGCCCTGAACTCCTGCCTGCTTCCCCTCCATGATGAACTGTAAGCTGCAGGTAAAATAAAACCTTTCCTCCCCAAGCTGTTTCTCTTCAGTGTTTTTATGTAAACAATGGAGAAACAAGCTAGAAGAAGAGGTGGTACCAGACAGTGGTATATTGTGATTGCCCTGACAGTGTGTTTTGGGAAGGATGTGGAGGCATTTGGCATCTTGGGCTGGAAAAGCCATTGAGTGCTCAGAGCTTAGTGAGCTGTTCTGTAGAACTTGGAAGATAATGCTGAAAGAGGCATAGATGATGGAGGCTTGGCTGGTAAAGCTCCACCGGGAAACAAAGACTATCAGGGCTGTTTGTGTGGAATTAAGACTTTTTGGAAGTGGAACATTTTGTGCTTTCCTGGACAATTGACACTAGTTAGTGGGGTTGAAAATCAGCTATGAGTAAGAAGAGAGCAGTGTCATGGATGTGAAATATTCTGGGAAATGTTTCCTTAGAGTAAGTATTACAGAGAATGTGGTCCAGAGAGTGCCTGAAGACTCATCTCAAGCCGGAAACAGGAGTTGCTAATGTGCAAAATTCTTGTACATGGTACTTGTTTTGAAGGCTTGAAAAGGTCTCAGAGATCAGGCTTTGCACCCTGAGAGGCAAGGAAAGGCCCTTGGTGAAAGTGCAGCCTCAGTTTTAGTAAAGACCACAGAATTGAAGGGGTCATGGAGAGAATCTGAGGGTGGCATCTTCAGAGGCCAAGAAAGCTCATTCATTGGTGAAAGTACAAGCTCAGTTTCAGTAGAGATTCCAGCATATTGGAGATGCTAGGACCACAGAAGGACCACAGAGGACCACGGAGGACAGAGGCAGGTATGGAATGGAGCTGGCCTGAGCTTATGAGACAAGCTGCAGAGACAAGCTGTGGGTGCTGTGGATGGCAGAGCCAGAGAAGTAGAGCTCTTCATGCCCTCAGGAGCCCAGATCATGAGAGAATCCTGGATGTACCTCCTTAAGCTACTCTGCTGGACTTTGGTTTTGCTTCAATGTACCCTATTCTTCCCTTTTGGAATAATACAGTATTTAACTTGTTTTGGATTTTACAGAAACTTATAGTTAAAAGACTTTTTAGGAAGGATACTTTTTTTTTTATCTGAAATTTTATTTATTTATTTTTTTAAATTTTTATTTTATTATTTTTTTAAGGGATTGTACAATACAATGACACAGTTGTTTGCAGATAACATTGATGTTACTCAGTATGTCATACAATTAAGTAATTGGTGCATTTTTCAAGTATCTATGTCCAAATTTTGAACAACCCAAGATTCCCATAGTCCAGTTGGAGAAGCTTGTATGCACAGGCATGTTGATCAATCAGGTGTCCAGACTATATTCCTGTAGTCTCCTGATTCACCCCTATCTCTCCACAGCCCTTACAATCTACCACGCCTCCTCTTCCGCAGTTTGTTCCCTGGGCTTTGGGAAAGGGGCACAAGTGGGTGAGAAGAAAACAGTCTAATTTCTTTGGAGGGGAGTTGTCACTTTTGGACTCCAGGTCTGTTCAGTTTGTTTTTTCCCCCCCCTTCAGGGGATTGACAAGCTTTCCTAGTGATACCCTTTTCAGTCATACTAACAAAGCTCAAGCTAATTGGATGTACGGACATTTAAGCAGTACCACTTACTATGTGTCAAGCTAA